>PVJS01020972.1:0-32014 GCA_004027185.1 Glis glis
GAGAGAGAGAGAGAGAGAGAGAGAGAGAGAGAGAGAGACAGGGAGAGAGAGAGCGAGAGAGCTGAGGGCTGCGAACCCATATCCTCTGGTCTACGCCTCCCAAAGTACTGGGATTACAAGCGTGCACCACCACGCCTGGCTGGAAGAGTGCATTTTAAGAATAGATTTAGCTGGGTGTGTTGGCACATGCCTGTAATCCCAGTACTTGGAAGGCTGAGACAGACTACTTTGGAAAATATACAATCCAGGTAATTCACACAGAACGATGTGATATTGGAGATCGATTCCAGGGGCATTCTGCCTCCAAGCTACAGCCAGCCCTATTTTATTTTTTATTTATTTATTTATTTATTTTTGGCACTGGGGATTGAACCCAGGGGCATTCTACCTCCGGGCTGCACCCCCAGCCCTATTTTTTGTTCTTTATTTTTGAAACAGGGTCTCACTAAGTTGCAGAGGGCCTCACTAATAGCTGAGGCTGGCCGCGAACCCGGATCCTCCAGTCTCAGCCTCCCAAGTACTGGGATTACAAGTGTGTGCCACCACGCCCAGCTTATTTTTTATTTTGAAACAGGGTCTTGCTAAGTTGCTGAGTGCCTCGCTAAATTGATGAGGCTTACCTCAAACCTATGATCCTCTTGTCTCAATCCCCCCAGTACTGGGATTACAGGCATATGCCAACTTGCCCGGCTAACAATATGTATTTAAAAATATAGAACTTGAAACTGTAAGAAAATGTTAATTTCCTTTTACCTGTTAGTGTTACTCTTGGGAATTAATTCTAAGGAAATAGTTCTAAAAAGGAAAAGAGCTATAAGCACAGAGATATTTGTGGCAACATGCTTAAAATAGCAAAACAACTCCTTTTTTTTGGTGCCAGAGATTGAACCCAGGGACATTCTACCTCCGAGCTACATCCCCAGGCCTATTTTATATTTTATTTTGAAACAGGTTCTCACTCAGTTGCTGAGAGCCTCACTAAATTGTTGAGGCTGTTCTCAAACCTGCAATCCTCCTGTCTCAGCCTCCCAAGTACTGGGATTAAAGGTGTGAGCTATAGCGCCTGGCTTGCAAAAAAAACCAAAAAAAACAAAAACACCCTGTTAATTGCCTCAGTGTTCCAGGTGGCTCTTTAATTCATGATGCCCGGACTCAGTGGGGTATTGTGTCACTATTGCATTAATATGAAGATGATGTTAATTCATGGGAAACTGTTGTTGAATTTTGGTGAAAATAAGTAAAACACAAAATTTCATATGCATACACTGGCTGAGTGCATAAAACTGGGTACGTTGGTCATCGCATAAATTGGCATAATGTAAATACTGGATTTAGGTGAAGAGGTTATGGATGGAGTATTTGTGTGTTTGAAATTGCTTTAATAATATGTATAGTACCCATACTTTTTCTGTTTTAAACACAAGGCCTTAACATCAAAGACCTTGGCTCTGAGTGGGAAGGCGACCAGGGAGGGGCTGCAAGCCTCCCATCTGTTAGCACCAGGAAGACTGAACTGCTCTGTCTTATCAGCCACCATGGCTGCATGTAGGGGCTGGAGGATTCAGATTGGCCTGACTGCACCCACTGGCTAACCATATAACCTCGGGGTTCACAGCGTGGACTCTGCCTCCCACGCTGGTGCAGGCAACCCCAGGTGGCCTCAGAGCCCCAGAAGATTGTTCACACCTGGGTTTCCAGGGAGCCAGCTGGGTGAGCACATAGCCCTTGAGGCTCTGAGCCGCCCACTCACCTGCAGGCCCCAGTCGCAGCAGGAGGGAGCTGATTCTCTCTTTTGCAGTTCCCAACAGGTAGCAGGAGGGTGTTCTTTGCAAACTGACCTCCTGCAGCCCAGCCTCACCCAGGTGGGGCCCCAGAGAGGTAGTGTCTTGGGTGTTTCCATTGTTGCATATATTTTTTGCATTGAATTTAGAACTGCTCTTTAGTGCTAGCCTCATGAAGCCCCCACATTCATCCAGTCCACCTCTGGCTTAATAGGCAGGGCCTCTGACTCCCCCCTTCCCCCATCTTGCTCTGCTGGGACTTGCAGCTGTAGGTGTGGCCCTGTGGCTGAGCAGCTAACCCTCTTCCAACCACCTTCACATATGGTGGCATCTCTGAACCTCAGGGGCCTGGAGAATGGTCTTCTCACCCACCAGTCCCTCTCCTGTTAGCTCCCTATGTGTAGCCTTTACTTCAGAGTGGGGAACTTTCTTGACATTCGGAATGTCTGTTTGGAAGGTCTTTGCTCATCTCTCCCTGTGACGGGCCTGGGAGTGTGACTAGGACAGGAAATGGAGACTCCTCTCTTTTGTGAGGTGGGTGGGGGTTGGAGAGCCCAGGGCGCACCTTGAGTGGGCAGGTTGGAGCTTGCTAGAATAGAGGCCACTGCAACTGAACACGTGTGGAGGGAAGTCCAGGCCCAACTAGCCCTGGTTATCTCAAGCATGTATCAGCTAAAACCAAATTCCAAAACTGTCAAAGATTTGGATTTTTTTTTTTTTTTGTGTTCTGTGATCAGACTGAAACAGGACTGGAGGTTTGCCCGGGTCAGAATTGGAAAGTGTGTGAGCTCAGGGCTCACCAGGATGCTCAGGGGGGACCCAGGCCCAGTTCACGTCTTCCAGGACAAGCAGTGCTCGTATATGTGTTTGGAGTGGGAGTGGAGGCTCTCCATCTGCCTCCCTAGAATATGGTGTTCATTCCTCCATGCCCTGGCCCCATCTTCACCCGGCCTTGACATGGAGCTCAGCTCTGATCATGGCTGGTGGCTGAAATACTAACTGCCACAAGATCTAAGCAACGAGCTGTCTTCCTGAGCTCAGGACCCGCTTGTCTTCTCAGTTCCCTAATTTAGAGACCACGTGTGTGCCCCAGGGTTGTCAGCAGCTCAGTTTTTTGAAGCCTAAAGCACATTTCCATAGAAACAATGCTATAAATGGTGGTTGGGTTCCTAGGCTAGCCCACAAAGAGCCCTGGTATCACCTCAGAAGCTGCCGAACTTAGGTGTTAGTAAAATTGAGAGCGCGAAAGCAGCAGTAAGAGTTAGCACCCAGGATGTTAGAGGTTAAATGGTGTGGGTTCATTTGGGTAACTTTGTTTCTTCTGTGAGAGGTGCCTTTCAGAGTCCTCCAGATAAGGAAAGCTCTGGGGCCCTCCTTCCGTCCAGTCACAACCCCTCCTCTCCCAGGTGCGTTCCTTTGCTGTGCTCCTCAAGCCAGGGCCTGAGCCTCCCTGCCCCTGGGACCCTGGCCGGGGATGTTTCTGTGATGAGGTGATCCTGTTCACTGGCCCTTATACCATGGTCACGAGCATGGTCATCGCTGTCATCATCATCATTGTCCTTATTTAAACCATCTTCATCAACTCCACAGAATAAATATTACACCCTAACAATTGACACTGCTTAGAATTCTCTTCTGATTGCTTCTCATGTTCCTATGAAAGTTTTAACATAAAACGTTGTAAGTCCACCTCTACCATATTTCTTTGTGCTGATTTCGTCACCCCACATGGTTTCATTGGATCGGTCCACATATCGAGCTCATTCAGATTTCATTCTGTTACCGTATCATACCGTACCAGAATCTGCATGGGTTTCAGTTTTTCGGCTCTATATACAGGCACTGTATCTTTTGTAAAAGGTCTTTTGTGGCGGTATTCATTTTATTATTTTAATATACTTTTATTGGTGCATTGTAGTCTCACATCATAATGAAGTTCAGAGTGATGGGGTGGTATCTCAGATTAATTTCATGGGTGATAATCCCCTACCTGTAATTAACAACTCTGGTCAGAGCCTTAGACTTTGGGAACACGATGCCAAATCACACTGTAGAAAGATTTAAACAGTTTACAGTGGCAGAGCAATGTATGTGCAGCTGTTCCCCCATAGCCCTGCCAACAGCAGCATTCTTGTCTTATTTATTTACTTGTTTGCACGTTGACTTGGGCCATAATGGGGCCATAATGGGGCCTTAATGGTGTTCTAATTTGCATATTTTAAATTGCTGCTGAGACTGTACATTTTTCCTCCTGATGGTTTGCTGTTTGTCTTTCCTCATGTGTCAACCCTTGCTCATCTCCTGCAACAGCGGAGCCTCCTGCATACATTTATCTCTGTGAACCACTTTCCTGTTGGGGAAACAGAGTCCTTCCTCCCCCCCACCCCTATCACCACACCAACTGTCTGGTTCACCACCCCAGGGACTCTGGCCCTGTGCCCACTAACTGCTGGGGATGGAGGCTGAAGGGAGGCATGGGGCTTGTTTGAGTGGTTCCTGGAGGTTCATAAGGCCACCTTGTTGGAGGGAGGCTGCCTAGAGAGAGTCTGGGGAGGAGCCACAGGCCTTCAGAGCTGGAGAGAGCACTGGAGTTCATCTAGTGTAGGGGTCATGCACTCAAAGGCCAGTGGGGAACAGAGAGAATGAAATGACAGAGCCTGGCACAGTGTGATGATAAATGAGAGTGACCCATGACCTAGGAAGGGGTGGGACTAGCAGAAAACTGGAATGTGTGAGTGGTAGCCAAAGTGCCACTCCCCTCCTGGAGCCACTCAGCTCTGCCTCCAAGAAGGAAGGCTCACTGTGGCCTGCGTTCCAATTTTTTTTTTTCATAATAAACCAGAAATCCTGATTTTTAGTTGAAATCTGATTTAAGTGTTGGCAGTAAATTCAATTAAAATAAAACATAATATATGGGTCTGGGTCAGATAAAATACATCCATGAGGGAGAATAGCTGATCAGGGTGCAGTTTCTGATTCCTCATTTTATTCAACTTCGTTATTGGGAAAACACAGACCTAGAGAGTTATCATCCTTTGTCTTGTAGCAGAGAGAGGGAATCAGAGTCCAGGGTTGAATTCCATCTGTATGACCTTGGGAGAGCTGTTTAACCTTTTTGAACCTCAGCTTCCTTATCTATAAAATGGCAATAATAGCTTCCTCCCAGGGAACTGGGTGGATCCAGTGGGCTTGCATCATGTCAAGCATGTAGCAGAAGCTTGATAGATGTGTTAGGTCCTGTGTGGGTCATCCAGAAAATTAGAGGAAGAACCAGGCTTAGAACTTTGCTCATAGGACTCTCAGTCCAGAGCTTGTTCCGTATCACGTAAGCCTGCTATCATGAGCATTTCTAGAGGCATCTGGACACAGGAGTCCTTCTTGTCCCTGGGAAATGGTAAGTCACTTTGGGTGAGCTTGAGTGCTAAACAGCTACTGAGCTCAGATAATGGAGCCCCAAAGCTCTAAGGACTTTGCATGGCAGGCCCCAGAACCATGCATGAGATCATGCCCCAGTAGTAATAAGAATAATAATACCATACACCAGTGAACCTAAGGCGCCATTGGTTATAAGATGCACCATTATTTTATGTACAGCTAAGAAAGAGAAATGCTACTAATTAAACCATACAGGCAAGCTGGGCACGGTGGCAAGCGCCTGTACTCCCAGCTACTCGGAAGGTTGAGGCAGGAGGATCACTTGAGCCCAGGTGTTTAAGGCTAGCCTGGACAACATAGCCTGTCTCACACACAAAAAACAAAAACAAAACAAAACAAAAAACTATACATGCTATCCATTATAAGAAGCATCCTGATTTGAGTTGTTAAAATGGTGGAAATGTATACTTTGGAACCAACGAACTAGAATAACAATAAAAATACTAATAATGAGCTGTTGTTATATTTCATTGATTGCTTTAAATTTTCATATATATTATATCACTCATACATTTACCACAAGTATTCACTAAGCACCCACCATGTGCAGGCACTCTGTAGGCACCAGGGATCCCAAGGGAGGAAGATCTAGGTCGCACCCTTGAGAGAGCTGTTTAACCTTTTTTAACCTTTCTGATCCTGGGTGATCAGAGACATGCAGGAAGCAGAGTAGAACAATGTGTAGATGAGGAGTAAAGACAAAGAGGATGCCTTGGGAGCTCAGGGGAGAGAGAGCGGCTGTTCTGATCCATAGGAGCAGAGGCTGATGGGGGGGGGAGGTTTGGGTGCCTGGGGTTTATTTAGGAAGGAAAGCAGGATGGAGCAGGGGCAGCAGCTGTGCAAGGAAGGATGTGTTGCAGCTGGAGCCCACAGGGAGCCCTGCAGTGTGAACTGCCTCACCACAGAATCGGTTCCACTAAAGGCTCCCTTTGAGAAGGGGGCAGCTGTGTGCTTTTAGCAGCCAGCACTCATGGTTGCTGGGGACAAGGCACTAGCCTGATAAAAGGGATCTGGGCTGGTTCCAGCAGTACTCACTCTACTGGCCCTCTTCTGCTCAGAGTCAAGGAAAGCTTCCTGGAAGGGTTGCTATGAAGCTCCAGACTGCTGGGAGACCTGGGCACGGGCTCACCTGCAGATCAATGTAGAGGGAGGAGGTGTGCGAGTGAAGACATGGGGTGAGAAAGAAAGCGTCTTGGGGAACCTCAGACTGTTTGGCTGTGTTGGGCTGGAGCTGGGCCTGGGAAGTAAGGCGAGGTTGGATGGTGCCAGCAATGTAAATGCCTAATAGTCTGGTTCATAAGTCCCAGCTTTATGCAGTAGATGATGGGAGCTACTGAGAAGAGGGGTGAACACTCTGATGGCAGTGTGGATGGTAAAGTGTGCAAGACTAGAAGCCAGGAGATCAGTTAAGAGACGCAAAAGATGAGAGCTCACATGTATCAAAGACTTAATGTAGCCTGGCATGGTGGTGCACATCTGTAATCCCAGTACTTGGGAGTCTGAGACAGGATGGCATGTTCGAAGCCAGCCTCAGCAACTTAGGGAGGCTCTTAGCAACTTAGCGAGACCCTGTTTCCAAATAAAAAGTAAAATAGGGTTGGGGGTGTAGCTTAGAAATAGGATACCCCTGGGTTCAATACCCAGCGCCACACAAAACAAACAACAATAAAAAAAAAAAACCTTAATGTGTCCCAGACACTTTTAAATTCTTGTCATCTTCATTTTGCACATGAGTAAACCTAATAACTTGAACAAGGTCATCAAGTTAATGTGAGCCAAAGTTTGGACACATGTTTTAGTCTGTGCTCTTAATCTGGACCCTCCCATGATTGTGAATTTTAGATTCTAGTCCACATCTTATCAGTATTTGTTTTCATTTAAAAATTATGTTTTAAAGCATACCCCATTGCACACATTGGGTCTCCAGAGGATCCTGTTCCTCCTGGACCACTGCCACAAAGTGAGGAAGCCAAGCTCCAGAGGCCAGCCAGCGAGGGAGTCTGTTCAGGGCCGGTTCTGCAGGGAACATGGGACTGTGCTGAAGTGAGGACTCCAGGAAGCTGGCAGCTCTTGCTCTGAGAAGAAAGGGTGTTTCTGTCCCCTGGCCCTGTGGCCTGCCCTCCCTGGCAGCCACACCTGTTTTGTCCTTCTCCTTATCCCCAGCCAGACATCGCTCCCAGAGTGACAGTAGCAACTGGCGATGTCTATAGAAGCTCCCCCTCAGGCCTGACAAAGGCACTCAGAACCTGGCCCAGGCCTGCAGGGGAGGGAGGCGGAGAAGGGGCAGGTGGGAGGCTCTAGGGAAGCAGACAGCTGTGGGCTGGTGTGGCAGGCATGGCCCTGCCCCAGAACAGGTGAAGTAAGTGTGAACTGAGGAGGAGGGTCCCCTGGGTTTTCAAGGGTAGAAGAGGGCGCAGCGACTTCTCAGCACACAGTGGCTGAACTTAGTGCCTGGAGTGGTTTTGAGCTCCCTGCTCCTCCAGAAAGGAGCTGGCAAGAAGGGGTGAAGAGAAGGGACAGCTGTCATCTGGGTGTCTCTACTCAGCCCAGGTGGGTAGCACTGTCAAAAAAAAAAAAGTGGTGGAAAGGGCAGGGACAGGGAGAGTAGTCTTGGAGGGACATCTCAGATGGGACACTGAGTCAATGTTGGGAAAAGTCTCTCTGGGCAGAGTCCAGTACAGTGTTACCCTGAGGTCAATGGGGTTTTTGCAGGGGGGCAGGTAGGAAAGAAAGAAAAAAAAATCTTGCTGGGCATAGTGGCACACGCCTATAATCCCAGTACTTGGGAGGCTGAGACAGGAGGATTGCAGGTTTGCGGCCAGCCTCAGCAACTTAGTGAGGCCCTGTTTCAAAATAAGAAATAAGATAGGGCTGGGGGTGTAGCTCAGAGGTGAAATGCCTCTGGGTTCAATCCCCAGTACTACACAAACACAAAATCTTGTCTGAAACTAGGTTCTTGAAAGGGAGGAGCTAGTTTAGGGAGAAAGAAATATGAGGTAAAATAGTAAAAATAGCACTTGTAACTCCTTATGCATGTATAGCATGCTGCAGTTGTAAAGCAAGTTTTTTTTTTTTGTTCATTTGATCCTTTCAGGCCCCTAGAACTTGGGCACTCTTCCATTGTTCATGCAACAAACATGGTACATCTGTTATGAGCCAAAAAAAAAAAAATGAGGCTCAGAGAAGGTTACTGGCAACTTTCCTAAGATCACGCAGCAGCAGGTTTATTTTAGACAGGACCCAACCTCAGTCCTGGTTCTCTGTTATTTCCACAACTTTCTCTTTCTTCTGCTATAGCTGTAGGTATGAGGTCCTAGAGGTAGTACCTTTATTCTGCAAAGGGAAGTGACAAGGGGAACACAAGCACACCAGGGACATCCGGAACCTGGCATTTTGCGATGCCCTCAACTGTATTTGTACTCCCGATTCCTCACACTCTGATAAAGGTTAATTGTTCACTTAAACACACCACATGTGCTGGCCTCAACGGAAAGATCCTAACAGAGAAGGGACAGTGGAAAAGGTATGGGGCAGGTGGGGGGTGGTGAGACTCTGGGTTCTTTGGAAGCTTTTATTTTGCTTCTGTAAAACAGCTTTATGGTGATATAATTCACATACCATGCAATCTACCCTTGGAAGGTTTTAATGGTCTGGACACTGGTGAGCGGTGCTGGGCCGCTCTGAGCAGAGTCCAGGGAACTGACGCGGTGCTGGAAGCCTCCGTAGTACCATACGCTTGCCCTCACTGGGACCCAGAGTTTGGACTCCTGTGTAGGGTGCTTTGCTTCCTGGAGTGTTTCTTTCTCAGCAGACACCTCTGGGAACTGGTGCTCTGTACTCCTCTCTTTCCTTCAGTTTGGGAAGAAGGGGGATGGTAGAGAAAATATCACCATATGGGTAAGGTCTCAAGAACACCTCCCTATCTGCAATCCCCAAAGGTCACCTTCTTGGTTGCTCCAGGAACCTCTAGGAGAGGATGGAGCTTCTAAAACCAAAACTTTCACTTCACATGTCTGCGATTCTGCATTGTCATATCTGCAGCAACACTGACCTCCAGTCTTTCCCGGAAAGGCTGTAGCATTCTTTACACATCCTCATCTGCCTCCTGGTGGGAGGTGGACTTCTCCTGGCTGGCGGGGGCTCTCTGGAACAGTCTCAAGCCCTCCTTTCTTGCACTCATGTATCCCCTTTCCTCTCTCCTCCCTGAGGTGGCCCAAACTTAGAAGTTTAGTTGGGGTGAAGGGGTGTGCTACTCTACGTTGAGCAGGGCTCCTCCAGGGTCATTGATAGTTGCTCCTGTCCTCTGCCACCTGCCTCCAGTCCCTGTGCTGCTCCTGGGACAGGCAGCCCAGCGTGGGACTGGGAGGAAGTCCTGATGGGACAAAGCTGAGGAGTGAGTGCCCTTTGGAGTGGCTTCCACTTCTTTCCTGGAGGCTGGGCCCTGGCTCCGTGGTGGCAGGCTCTTCTAGGAACGTGTGCCCCAGCTGGGTTTTCTGGTTGGTTGGGAATGTCTCTGGACTGGTCTGCACTTGCTCTTAGGGGCTCCCTCCCGGCTAGCCCCAGGCTGGTTGCAGGGGCTGGGCCTCAGGGGAGGTCAGGATGGTTGCAGGTC
The DNA here is from genome assembly GCA_004027185.1 of Glis glis. Classification (NCBI taxonomy): domain Eukaryota; kingdom Metazoa; phylum Chordata; class Mammalia; order Rodentia; family Gliridae; genus Glis; species Glis glis. Next base: position 9,829 of record PVJS01020972.1, read on the forward strand.
TGCAGCAGCCGGCACAGGAGACCAAGTGGCTTTGCTTTTGTTTTTCTCACTTGGATGAGTTGCCAGTGGGAGGGAAGAAACCACCGGCAAATGGAAAACTCAAAAAAGGCTTTAATGCCAAGCCTCTGCCAGCTGTCCTCAGAGCAGCCTTTACTTGGGGCCTGTGAGCCTGAGTACCCCAGCCCCTCAGTTGCTCACTGCCTCATGCCGGGGAAGATTAGAAGAACAGAGAGGTGACTTTATGCAAGGCTCATGATCTCTCTGAACCTCAGTGTCCTCATGCATAGAATGAGACCGATACAGTCTCACACGCAGGCAGGGTTGTTCAGTAGGCTGTATGGGAAGTGCTCTGAGACTTGTCCAGGCAATACAGTCAGAATGGATGCTAATGGGAGCCTGGGCTTTTCTGTGTAGAGGTGGTTTCTCTGGATCTTCCATTCACTTTTTACAATCACAGAAACATGAATATTGAACTAGAAGGACTTTCAAAAGGTCATATGGCATAGTCCCTTGGCATAATTATCAGTATTTTGTAGATAAGACTGTTTTAAGAGGCCATTACTTTGACATATCTGTCACAACATGGGATGAATAAGCCCTTTTCCTTCGGGTGAGGTGTGACTTGCCGTTGCATGCAGATGCTCCAGCCAGCAAAGCGGTGAAAGAGGAAGGCCATGTCCCTTAGAAGTGGGTGTAGATTTTGCAGGGTTTCTAGGCAGAAGGTCCCCTATGTTGTCTCTGCCATACACCCCCTGATGGTGTGTGTGTGTAGGGGGATGAAGGCCCAGGCCCTGTAGGCGCGGGGTGTGTGTGTGTGTGTGTGTGTGTGTAAAAATCATACTCTGCTGCCCTCCTCTTCTCCTGAGAACATGAGGGATGCATCTGACCCTTAGGACAGACCACGGGGGAAAGTAGCTAGCAGGACACAGTATATTCTTCAGTGGTTTTTCCTTCAAAGGAAAATCTCTTTCTGACTCATCTCTGTAAAAACAACAAAACACCAAAAAAAAAAAAAAAAAACATGGAAGGAAGAACAGGGCTCTCTCCCCTGACTCTGTAAGACCTTCTGAGCTGCAGGAATTGTTTCCCATGCACTCTCCAACCAGGGATAGAGGCATCAGGAGTTGGACCAGAAAATTATCAGGGGGCTATGTAGGGAAGGCAGGGGGAAACGTGGGCATGGAGGGGAAAGCTTCCCAACTGTTGCCTGAGTTGCTAGGATTCAACCCGGAGCTTTTCCTAACCCGAGTAATGGCAATGTGGATCCTTTATAGGAGCTGGGGGCGGTTTCTCCATACCGAGCCTCCACTGGTAGGCTGCTGTGTCAGAAAGTGAAACTCAGGGAGGCTGATAATAAAGTGCCTCGGAGAAGACCATGCATGATTTACCGTATCCAAACCCAGAGTTTTCTTTTGTGGAAGAAAGCGACTGTGCCCTCCCCAACATCACACACAGTTTCCTGGCAGGCTCGATGGGTTTCCAAACATTTCGTCACCGTCTCTTCCTGACCTTGGTGTGCAAGGAACAAGCCGCGTGGCCGGTTGGTTCCAGCAAAGCCATCGGGGGGCGCCGGCCTGGGCTGGGGGAGGGTGGCGACCAACTCGGGAGTGGAGGTGAGGTCTGCTGGAAATCCCCAGCCGGGGCAGCCGCCGGAGGTTTAAAGACGCCTTCCTCCGCCTTATTTGGTCGCAGGAAGTGGGCGGCGCTGGGCCTGCTGCAGGAGAGGCCGCCCGGAGACAGTTGTGCTGATGAAGTGGTAGAGCTGGTTCCTGCTCGCCGCGGTGCGGCGCGCGCCTGCCGGCCGCTGGGCGCTCCGCGCTCCCAGCCGCGAGTTGTGCAATCCTTTGTAGCACGCCAGAGAGTCCTCCTCCTTCGCTGTTGCCTCTCGCCCTCTCTCTCTCTCTTTTTTTTTCAAGCTGTGAGCTCAACCGATGAGTCAGAGCCGTGCAATCCTGACACTGCATCGCAGCACTGGGGGTGACACGGAGGGAGGGAAGAGCGCTCGCGAGGCGGACAGCACGGGTGCGGGGCGCGCCGAGGCTCCTGCGCCGCGAGCTGGGGGTGACAGCCCACGCGTCCCGCCGGGCCCTATCAGCAAACTTCCCAGCTTCGGGAGCCGCGGGCCGGCGGAAGCCCCGCGAACGCCGCCGGGAGGCGATGGCGCCTGTTTGTTTTTAAAATCGGGGAGTGTGTGCAGGCGGCCGGAGGCGAGCGAAGGCGGCGGCTCTCGGCGGAAGGGGGACAGCCGAGGCCGGAGCTCGGGCAGGAGCGTGGTAAGTGGGCTGCCCGGCCGCCGGCCGAGGCCTGCACGCGGCGGGGACCGCGAGGGGACCCCGGGCGGCGCGCGAGCGGCGGCCACTCGCCCCGCGGCTGCAGCTCTGCAGGCGCGGCCCGGAGCGGGGTGCAGGGGCCGCCGCGCCAACTTCTGCGGCCTGGGCGGCGGTGGAGCCGCGTGCGTGGACGTGCGTGGGCCGCCCGCAGCCCGCCCCCGCGCGGCCCGCACCCCGCGTCCGCAGCTGCGTGTGCAGTGCAGCCCCCCGGTTTGTGCAGCTACGCAGCTCGAGCGCGGCCCCCGCCCACCCTCCCCAGCCTGCGCCGCCGGAGCGAAACGTGGTGTCCGTGGGGACCGGCTGGCGTGACTGAGCCCAGGCCCTGGAGGCGCGGCGAGAGGCTCGCGAGCTGCGGGAACTTGGCGCTGGAGCCTCCTTTTCCCTTCCAGCGTGCTCGGGAAAGTGGGCTTGGGCACTGTGTCGGCGCCAGGACTTTGGGGGACAGAGCTGCCGTGCGGGGGGCGGGGAGGGAACTGGGGCCAGTGCACTAGAGGCCTAGGCTGGAGCGTCGAGCGCGGGCGGACGCGGTGAGCATGGAGCGGTCTCACCTCGCGCACCCTGGCGCTGCTGGCGCACCTCAAGACCTGTCATCCGTCTCGCCCGCCCCCGCACGCCCGCGCTGCAGTGGCCCGCCGAGTCCGCGCGGCGCCTGGCCGGGTGCTGTGTTCTGTGGTGCCTGTCGGGAACGCTGGAGCCCGGGTTGCACTGGGCTGTGCTTATGGCTGGCTCGGTGGAGTTAATACCCCCCACCCGCATTCATAGGAGTGTGTGCGTGCACCAGATTGCCCCTCCCGGTAAGGGCCAAAGGAAGGCCGAGGAGCCTGGTGCGCCTTGGGTCTTTCAAGCCTCAGCCCAAGGCAGACCTGGAGGAGGTGCCTGCCACCCAGCGACGAGGCCACTGAGCGTCAGAGCTCATCCTTTAGCGTGAGCTGCGGAAAGGATGAAAGGGGAAGTTACTTGCCCCATTTAAAACTCTGTCGGCCACAACTTCGGTGGCTATTTCCTGTTTCCACCATCCCACGTTGGACCTGTGGAGCTTGCTTTGGGGCAGCGGGATGGGGGAGTGCTGGCTGGCCCTGGAGACTGCTGTGGCACGTGTGTGCAGGGGATCCCTGTTGGCAGCTGGGGCTGGGGAGGGGGGAGGGTGTCTGGCTGCCTGCAGCAGAGGGAGCCTGGCCTGGACGTCTGGGTTGCCCTGTTCCTGTAGCTACAGGACTGAGGCAGGTCTGGCGAAGTTGGAAGGAGAATTAACTGGAAGCCGTTGGGGGCTCCCAATGAGGGGAGAAATCACTCATCTTCCTCCGGAGAGGGTTCCAGGGAAGATGTGGTGCATGCTCCTTTACGATCAGAGAAATGCACCCTTCCCACAGGTATTAGATGGCATCAGAACCAAAAGGACAGGGCAGACCTTCCCAGATTGAGAATTTGTGGGTCCTTTTTTCTCCTTCTCTGCACAGCAAATAATAAGGGTATGAACATTCAATTACTGTGATAAACCATCTCGTTGCATGGCCCTGGTCCAGTCTCCACTCTAATTGGATTGGCCTCTGGCTGGTTTCTCTGGTCTGTGTAGCTCCCAGGGGACAAGGGGGTAAAGAACCTGGAGGATGATCCCCAGGTCCTACAACTTGCCCTGGGACAGCCTACCCACTTCCAGTGTGGCCTCTGCAAACAGCAGGCAGAACCCCCACTCTCTCTGGCTCTGTCAGCCCCTCACCCCACTCTAGGGAAGAGTGCCCACAGGGATGAGAGTTTAACTTTTAAACATGGGATTTAAAAATAGCGCCCGCTGTGTGACCCTGTGGGCTCCTGCTTTTAGAAAGTGGAAGAAAAAAGGCAACATACAGCCATGACTTCCTGTGGCTTCGGGACCTAGGGAAAGAGCCAAGACCTTTGGAAAAAGAGGGGAGCCAAGGAGGATGGGAGGGTATGCACCAGGCCGAGTGTTCTGGAAGGGAAATGGGCCCAGGCCAGGAATCCTTGGCCTTGATAGCCCCTCTTCTGCATTTGGGTGTCCCAGAAGAAAACCTTGTTCATGGTGGGGTGGAGTGGGGTGGGGGTGGCCAAAAGTGGCTGGGAGGCTCCTGCTTTTCCTTCTAGTCCTGTTTTAAATGCTACTTCCGATGGCCTTAACCTTTTTCTGAACACTCGTTGTCATCTTATGTAGTTATTTGTGCACATACTGCAACATGGTGGTAAAAAACATAGACTCAGGCTAGTCTGTTTCCTTCAGAGTTGCTGTGAAGGTTCAGTTAGTATATGCAAAATTCAGCCCCTGTTCCAGTGTCAGCTCTGTGTTGTTCCCACAATGCCTGGCATCTAGGAAGTACTTAGTACATGCTAGTTGAATGAGTGAACAGTGGCCCACACCTGTAATTCCAGCTACTAGGGAGACCAAGGCAGGAGGATGGCAAGTTCGAGGCCAGCCTGGGCAACTTAGTGAGACCCTGTCTCAAAATAAAAAGGGTTGGGCATATGGCTCAGTGGTATAGCACTTGCCTAGCATGCACAGGGCCTGGGTTTAATCCCCAGTGCTGAAGGAAAAATAAAGGAAAAAAGAAAAGAAAAAAGCATGGACTTTGCATGTGGAGGGCCTAGTAAGTCCTGGCTGCTGGGATCTCTTCACAGTGCACCATTAGCTTCAAAAGGATCAGTCTACCATGAGTGATTCTGGTGTTGGTGAAACTAGTTTCCTGATACTGCCCTGCAACTGGCTTTCTAGGGCCCGGGGCCTTGATCATCCTGATCCCAAGGGGACCTCAGAGTGAAAGAATTGTGGAGCGTCCTGCCTGGGTATCTGCTAACCTGGGCATTTCCTGTGGCCAAGCCAGGTTGGCACCTTTCCTTCCTGTGTGTGTACATGCACCAGTGCAGAGCAGCTGCAGGTCTCCGTTCTTCCCTGATTCACTGCAGGCCACCGGAAGTGCAGCCAGTGGTTGCATTCTTTTGGAGGTGTTGCGCATTAGAACTCAAGACTGTGTGGGGTTGAAGGAAGTTGCACACTGGGCTGGGACTAGGTGGAGTATACTGAAATGCCCAGTTCTTACTAAGGGATCTGAATTTGCATTCAAAGCAACGTTCAGGATACTGTGAGACTGTGAGCTCATTTTATGAATCAGAAGCATTACAGCATAACTTTGGTGTTGGAAACTGCTCTTTGGAATCCAGATCACCCTACCTCCACCCTGACACGCACACGCACTCTCAGTCATACACGCGGGAGCAATAGCAGTCAGTGGGGGCATCCATTCAGATTCCAGATCCATCAAGCAAAAATCTCCACCCACTTCCACCCCCACACTCAGAACACCATTCCTGGATAGTGTGTGGACAGTCACCCTGGCAGTGAGTGACACTGAAGGAAGCCTGCTGGGTAGGTGGGAATGAGGCCTGGGCAGGCTCCGGTTTAGACTCCAGTTTTTCCACTTATAATGTGTCTTTGGACATTGCTTAACTTCCTGAGCCTCAATTCCCTCCCCTTTAAAATGGGGAGGATAATAGTACTTTATAGTTTTGCTGTAAAGGCTAAACAAAGTGCAAAGTGATTGGCACATTGTAGGTACTCAACAGAGGGTAGCTATCATTTCACTAGATCCAGGTCTAACTCCTGTTTGCCTTTTGCTCTTTCCAAGGGAGAGGAAATGAAGGGCGCCCTGCTTGTGGTAGGAAAGCAGTGTTCCAGGCTTCTGCAAATGCAGCTTGTTTTCTGATTCCCTGTGCACAGACACAGATACGTGATCCAGACAAATCGGTACAGATGCATGATCCATTCAGGCCCTGCCCTGGTGCCTGTGTTCGTTTGCAGGGGACTCTGTCCCTGCAGACAAGGGTTAAGGGCTCAGCTTCCCAGAGATCAGATTGTGCTCTGGGGAACCTATCCGCCCAGGCCCCAGGCTGAAGTGCTCACGTGGGCGTGGGCGGGAGGAAGGCTGCTTTCTTAGCCCAGGAAAAAGTCCCCTTGTCTTTGCTTCACCTGAAGCCTCCCAGTGTGAACTGGATGGAGGTTTGGGTGGAGCCAGAGGTGGGAGTCATCCCTCCAAAGACCACATTGGCCCTTTCACCCTTGAAATAGGAGCAGCGGAGAGAGGAGCACCAAGATATTATATAAGAAGAAAGTTGCCACATGTCAGAAAGGAGCTGAGGTTTTGCTGGGTGGGGGTGGGGGTCTCCCTGTGGGAAGTGATAACTGGCTGTGGTTTGTGGGGGCCGGTGGGGAGGACTGGGGGCCCGAGGCTTCCCTGGCAGCCCTTCTTGCTCTTCCTGGAACTCAGCTCAGCGCTGTGGCCACCAGGAAGGTGCTCCCTGTTCCCTCTGCCTTTCTCTGCAGGCAGCCGCCGGGAGCTCTCTTGCTTGTGGTGAGAGCGTTTTTTCCAGGCGCTGCTTCTTCCTCCAGGAGTCTCAGGAGGGGGAGGGGAGCAGCCAGGGCGAGGTTTATACCAGCTGAAGCAGGCCTGGGGAAAGGGAAGCACACTGGGCTTGCCGCCAGAAGGGGGTTCCCTCAGGTCACCCAACTTCTCTGGGGAAATGGGGTCCAGGGAGGAAGGAATGTGGTGAGAGGTTTTTGGTCTCCAGCTTTTCCCAGTAGTTGTGCTGACAGAGGCCCCAGTCCCACCCATCATTGCCAAAACTTGCCACTTCTCTGGAAGGGAAGGCCCCTGGAGTCAGAAAGGGGCTTAAGTGGTAACTTGCAGCTGGAGCATGAGGGCTGGCCCTTCAACCTCCTCCTCCCAGCTTGCTGACAGCTCCTAGGGCCAAGCACCTGGCTCCTCACCTGACCCCGCTCAGTCTGAAGCCCCAGCTGGCCCCAGGTCAGAGTCCTGAGCACCCCAGCACCTGGGGAATCTTCTGGGAGCTGGAAAACACTCTGGGACATCTTGTCCCATTCCACTTTCAAATGGGGGAAGCCCAGAGGCTGTGGATTGCCTGAGATTGCCACAGACGGGTCCACTCTCACCTTGTGGGAAGTGGTGGAGAGAGGGTCTGCGCCTGAATCCTGTCCAGGGTCTCTGCCCCTCCTGCTTTGGAAGTTGAGAGGGTTGCTTCAGTTAGGAAGAGCCCAAAAGAAGACTGTCTGGGCCTCTGGGTGTGGCTCAGCCCTCAGCTGGCTCCATAGTTATTTATTTGTGTGTGTGTGTGTGTGTGTGTGTGTGTGTGTGTTCATGTGCGCGTGCTCTGTGGTTGGGAGGCTGGATCTGAGTGAAAGCAGAAGTACCCATACTGTGTCAGCTATGCTGTGTGCAGATTGGGCCTTGCAGGGACAGTTTGGAGAGGAAGAAAGGGGGCAGAGGCCCCTCTGCACGGTGGCTGCTAGTGCTCTTTCTCTCCCTGCCGCAGGCTCGCACACTTGAGCATAAACAGCGTTTCCATGTTGCTAGCAGCTGCCTTTCCTTGCCGGCTCTGAGCAGAAGAGGTGCCGAAAATAATCCGGCGGGCACTTCCACTTGTGGAACGTTCACTCGTTCACTCGGTGGCCTCTGAGCAGGTTTGCTTGCTTTCTGCAGGCTTGGTGTCTCTGCTGTCCCTGCTCCTACTTCCTGTGGCCACCCTTCCCTGCCTCCCTCAGGCGATGATGCCTTCCCTTCTATTGCTCTTCTTAGAGTGAGCCCAAGAGAGTGGTAGGCCATCCTTGTGGGTCCAGAAGCACCCTTGCCCCACTGTGTCCCTGCAGGCTCTAGGAGGCCTGTGCTGTGGGTGCTCCGGATTTCTTGCCAGCTCTCTCTCCTGGGTCTGTAGGCCGGGTGCAGGAACTCCTTGTTTCCTTGTCTGCTCCTGCCTGGTCAGCCCTGCTCTTAGCCAACTGTGGAGCTGGAAGAGGCAGACCGTTCATTTCCCCCAACGTGTTAAAGATTGATAAGATGTCTGAGCTACCCTGCTCAGCAAGGGGGGAAGAAAATCACATTTATTGAGTGCTTACTTTGTGCCAGGCACTCCATCATGTATTTCCTCATTTAATCCCACAATAACTATAAGACAAAGCTATTATGCCCTTTTACCGATAAGGCTCTCAGAGGCTGATGATGGGAGAAGCCAGCATGCATTCTGTCTGACCCTTCTTACCACAAAGCTCCAAAGTTCTCCCAACTATTTTAATGTGCACACAGAACAATGCTTTTTCCCTTGGAATGAAGTGCTGGTGATCAGAATTTGGGCCACTCACCCTTGCACGGGAGGGGAAAGACTTGATTTAGGTCTTCTAGGGGCCTTCCAAGTGTCGCCCCCTCCCCAAACACATCCCAGCCTCTGCAGTCCTGAGACCAACTCTGGGGCCGCAGGCTGGGGGTAGGTGGGATCTTGGGTCTCCCTTCTGGCTGCTGGGTTTGATCCCAGGGCCTGTCGTTCCTGCTGGCTTGGCGTAGGTCCCAGAGAGCCTGGTTGGTGTGTACTTGGGGCTTGGGTGAATGCTCTGCTGGTGCTTGGCGTGCTGTGCCAAAGGCCTCTGGGTATATTTCTGGAACAATAAAGAATAAATCAACACAGGAGAAAAGGCCCTGCAGCAGCTGCTCAGACACTGGAGCAATGCAAAGAATGTGCAAGCATTTGGCAGAGGTCCCGCATCTTGACCGGGGCCTGAGAAAGGTCCTGATGCTGACTTGATGGCCGAGTAAGACTGGCAACTCTCTGTGCCCACTGTGTAGCCCTTCTAGGAGGCTCCAGGCAACCATGCTGGAAACCCTCCTCTGCTGGCAGCAAGATGTGCTTTTTGGTCATTTGCAGTATTGGGGAGCCATATCACCTCCAGTCTTCACTCTCACCTCAAACTAGCAGACACCAGCACCTGCAGCCACCCCTCTCCTCACCAGGTGGGCCTTATCTAGAGCTGGCCGGGCAGGAGAGCCTAGGCTGATGGAGGCTAGTCAGCCGTAACCCCATACACCAGACTCCCTGCTGTGGAACAGGTGGACCAAAAATGCCAAGGACCCACCAGTGCCAGGTCCGAGGGGATGCCAAGTGCAAGGACATCTACCTGGGAGCCCTAACTACAACTCTACTCAAGTAGCATCCATGTGTCCTTGGGCAGGTGGCCATGGGTCCATGGTCGCATTACCTCTTAAAGCTTCATTTTCATCTGCCACGAAACAGGGATTTCTACCATGATCTTTGAAGTGACTAGGCATTGTTTTTCTCCCCTACGCAGGATGTGCTGTGAGAAGCTTTTATTTAGGAATTTAAGTTCTTGGGAGAAGAAGCCCTCTGAGAGCCCCATGCAGAGATGTAGGTGGTTATGGCTGGCACAGATTCTCAGGGTCCTGGGTGGGGGTCATTAGCACTGATAGTAGCCCAAGCATGGAGCTGATTGGACCTGGACTTCAGGGTACCAGGGAAAGGGACAGGAGCCTAGACCTCACGGAGATTTGGGGCACCTGACAAGTGGGACAGAGTTGAGGTTTTATTTTTAAAGAGCTGTTGGCCAGCTGTGGGTGCGGGGTTGCAGGGCGTGAGGGGGTGTGGCTTCTTCTTGGGGAGAAGATGTTGGGATTTCCACAGGTTAGTTCAGGAGTGGAAATCACCTGTGGCCTCTTGGGAGCTGCTCATCTGCTGGGCCCCTCCCAGCCACCTCCCCAGCCAGCCACACTTCCAGAACATCACAGTGGTTTTCAGGCCAGCTGAAGCCACTCTTCAGGTAGAAAAGGTGAACAAACACCCCAGAGGCTGCTGCTGTCCACCTGGTGCTGCTGTCATCCATCCCAGATAACCTGGTGTAGCCTAAGCAGGAGGCTAAGCCTGACACTTGGGGAGGAAGTTTGCAGAAAGAGCTCTGGTTCTTGCCTCTGTGCTGCTGTGGCCTCAGGCAAGTGATTGGACAACCCCTTGGGTCTTTTCAGGTTCCTCCTCCAGAAAGGGGGAGCATAATATACCTACCTTGTTGTGGAGATTAAACTGGGTAGTGTGTGAAGCTTAGCACCGGGCCTGCACATAGTAGTAGCACCCTCAAGAGATGTTTAGAAGTATTGGTGAAGCCTTACTTGTGTGATGTTGGGATTAACCTTGCCTCCAAGTTTTGCCTAGTGCCTTGCCAAGAGGCGGGGCCTCCCTAAATGGAGGCATGAAGCATTGTTACTGGAGTCCTTGATTCTGGGGCCCTGCTGTGCCCCGGGCAGTGTCCTAAGGCAAGTTTCTTTCCTTCTCTGGACTGCTGTGTGGAATGAGGAATTGGACTGGGTGAACACCAACATCCCTTGATATTTGGAACCTGTTCAGCCTTTCCCAGCTGGGCCCTACTTTGCCAGTTGGCTCCAGAAAGGCAGGCCCAAACCACCTTCTCCACGTGGAAGGAGGCCTTTATTCCAGAGTGAGATCCTGCTGAGCCTGCAGCTTCCAACTCACCTCTGCACCCCCCCTCCCGCCCCAGGGGCTTTTATTAGTGCCCCCAGTCTGGAGGGGAGCCTGTTTCTGGCAGACTGTGGTTGGGATTATTTCTTGAAAGGAGCACTAATGCTATGCACTGTTGGGAGACCAGGAAAAGCAGCTGCCCTGGGAGGGAGCAGGAGGAAGGGCAGAGTCCATGCTGGCTTCGTGGGGTTCTCAAGTGGAACATTCCTCCCGAGGCCTGCAAGTGTAGGGTGGTGGAAAGAGTGGGGACTTTGAAGGCAGACAATAAGCATTTGGATCTTGATTCTGCCACTCTTAACAGCAGAGCCTCAGTTTCCCTCTGTAGACCTTTCCATGGGATGTTTGTAAGGATAGATTGTGGGTTGGGCTATGTAAAGTGCCTGGCTCAGGGAAATGCTCTAAATATGAGCTTCTTTTGGGAAGGATCTGCCTTTTGGATACTCTGCAGACTGGCCTTGGGAGTGGAACTATTTGCCTGAGGCCATTTTCCTAAGGAAAAGCAGGGCTGCCTAACAAGCTGTTGTAACCCCAAAGGCCTCCTCATCCCACAGCTGTTTTGATTCTGGGATCAAGCTTGGGGTAAGGATCAGTGTGTCTAGCATGAGGGATGGGCAAGGGGCTACCCAGGCATTTGCAGAAGTCTGAGATCTGCTGTGCAATAAGTAGGTAGAACATGGGCTGAGGAAGGAGAGTAGCCCCCCCCTTTTTTGCAGTACTGGGGATTGAACCCAGGGGCATTCTACCTCCGAGCTACACCCCTAGCCCTATTTTTTAATTCTTTATTTCAAAACAGGGTCTCACTAAGTTGCTGAGACTGGCCTTGAACCTGTGATCCTCCTGTCTCAGCTTCTGAGTACTAGGATTATAGGCATGTGCCATCATGCCTCAAATATCTTTTTTTTTTTTTTGGTTCTGGGGATTGAAGCTGGGGACATTCTATCTACAAGCTACACCCCCAGCCCTATTTTATTTTTTAATTTTGAAACAGGGTCTTGCTAGGTTGATGATCTCACTACTTGCTGAGGCTGTCCTCGAACCTGCGATCCTCCTGTCTCAGCCTCCGAACTACTGGGATTACAAACGTGTACCACCACACCTGGCTTAGGATCATCTTTGTAAAAAATTATGCCAACCACTGCCTTTTAATTGGAGTGTTAAATGTATTTACATTTAAAGTAGTTATTGGTAAGGTAGGATTTATGCCTGCCATTTTGCTATTTGATTTTTATGTGTCTTATGCATTTTGTTCCACTGTTCCTCTATTACTGTCTTTTGTGTTAAGTAGATATTTTTGAGTATACCACCCTAGCCTGTAAAATGAGACAAAGAAAATTAAGGCTTAAATGAGATGCTGCCTGCATTGTACTTAGTACAGTGCCTGGCAAATAGGAAGTGCTATAAATACGGGCACTCAGTGCCGTAAGAGCCACAGTTATCCCTAGGACTAACTGAGAACAAAGTCCATCCAGGGCTCTGTGCGACCCCTCACGTCTCCTGGGCGGGGCACAGCACTTTGGCAGGTAGTTCCTTTTGGGGAGTGAGGAGAGGTGGGTCCTGGGCAACTTCACTATATCAGGTCCTAGCCCTTGATTCTTTGCTCTAGTACCTGGGCACCACCAGGGCTCCTTATAAAGGGTTGCAGATTTTCCCCTCCTGCTCCCCCTGCCAGACCCATGAACCACTCTCTCGCGGTGGGTCTTCCTGTACACAATGAAGTTGGAGAACTACTGCTTGACGTAGATGGGCAGCAGAGTGTGACAGAGAGACCTGGTTTGGAATCAGCAAGCTTGGATTCGAATCATGGCTCCTCACTTGTGAGCTCTGTGACCTGGGACAAGTTACTTTTCAGAGCCAGCCTCTCCTCATCTCTGTGCTAGGAATAAGTGGTTATGCAAGGATACGCACATACCTTGGGCATGCAGGTAGTGCTGGTGGCTGCTGTTTCATGTGGCAGTTGCTCGGTACAGAGGTGTTTCTTTGGTTCTTGCATTCCCCCCTGCCCCACCTCTGGCTCTTAAGTTCCCCAGAGGCAGGAGGAATCTGTGAGTGGCAGCTCCTGGGCCAGACACCTGGCTCCTGGAAAAGCATCCACTGTCCTCTCCTTTGGCCACATTGCTTCCAGGCCCGGCTGCCTCCAGCCTTGGGGCAGAAACGGAATTGAAGAAGCATTTTGGGATAGTGGTAGAGCAGCCTGAAGATTCAGAAAGGGTGACAACAGTATGTGCCAGAGGGCTGCCTGGAGGAGGCAGGCCTTGAGGGAAGGCAGATTTGTTACAGTAGAGGCAGGGTTTCGAGGCAGAGGGAGCAACTCCTAGCAGAAGCTCAAAGACAGAGAGCACCCCCGGGTCACCTCTTCCTTGTGTTTCTCTCTGGCCCCTGCACCAGCCACCTTGCATTATAGTTAGTATGTGTTTCTGTGTCTCTTCCTACCCACTGGACTGTGAGCTCTGTGAGGGCAGAAACTGTGCCTTGTCCCCTGTGTCTCCCCAGAGTCTGGCCAGCAGCCAGCAGCCAGCAGCCAGCAAATGCCTGTTGAATGGACGAAGGGGCCCAGGCAGACCTGCAGGGCTGAGGCAGGGTATGTGGTGGGGGAGGAGGCAAGGCAGGCTGTGTTTTAAGGGAGGCCCCTGTGATTGGCCTCCCCTGTATCTTGGCCCAGGGCCGAGGTTGGCACTGGGGCACTAAGGCACAGACCTTAGAGAGCCCTGCTCCAGACCTGCAGGGGAGCCAGGCCCTTCCAGAAGGAGAGAGAGGAGCTGGAGCAGCCTCTTACGGCATGAGCCCCATAGGGAATAGAAGTGATTGTGTGGGGACAGGGGGGCCTCAACAGTGCTCAGGGAGCCCTCACCAGAGGTTCAGTCACCCCAGGGCATGCTACAGGGGCAGTTGCTGCAGTTCTTGTAGAGACAGCCTCCACTAGCCAGCCTCCACTTTTTCCTGCTGAGCCCTATTGGGAGGGTTTTGTTTGTTTTTATGGTACTAGGGACTAAACCCTGGGGCATTCTACCTCCAAACTACACCCCTAGCCTTTTGTATTATCTTATTTTTTTGGTACTGGGGATTGGACCCAGGGGCATTCTACCTCCGAGTTACACCCCCAGTCCAATTTTATTTTTATTTTGAAACAGGGTCTTGCTAGGTTGATGAGAGTCTCATTACTTGCTGAGTCTGTCCTTGAACCTGTGATCCTTCTGTCTCAGCTTCCCAAGTACTGGGATTACAGACGTGCGCCACTATGCCTGGCTTTATTATTTATTTTGAAACAGGGTCTCCTTCAGTTGTTGAGGGTCTCACTAAATTGCTGAGGCTGGCCTTGAACCTGCAATCCTCCTGTCTTAGCCTCCCAAGTACTGGGATTACAGGCACGTGCCACTGCACCCAGTTTAGGAGGGGTTTCCTTGAGCTGCCTGCACTCCTTGGTGGCCCTTGCCTAGGAGCGAGGCAACCAGTCAGCCCCCCCCCCCCCGTTTAGGTTAAGGCTTGATCCTCTGCCAGTTTTGCCCATGACTCTGCATTTCTTTCTGCTTCAGCTCCCCCCGTGAAAGGGACCTAGTTATCCTGTCCCCAGTGTTTGTGGGCCAGTAGGGGAGGGAGACAATAAAGGTGATGCCTGGATGGCGCCCTTAGTGTCTTCCAATGCAAAGGATTCCCCTTCCACACATACCTCTTTAAGCATCTCATCGTTGGCATTTTTTACTGTCAAAGCTCAAATTGCAGCCAGCTTGAACCCTGGCCAAACTTCCAAGCCTGACCAGCCTGATGGCTGAGGCCACGGGAACTCCTGCCTCCCGTGTCGGCCTGCCCCCGTCTCTGAGCTGAAGTTCAGTCCAGGGAAGGGGTGACCCAGGGACTCTGGATTGGGAATGGCAGGCCATGGGCCTCCTGCCTGCTCTCTCCTGCTCCCAGGGGCAGTGACACCTGGGAGGCAGGTCCCCGTCTCTTGCATTGGAGCCTCCTTCCTTATTGGTTTGCAAGCCCCTATGTGTCCAGTGGTTTGGAAAAGCGGGGCCCTCTGGCGTGTGTGTGAACAGGGGCAAATGGCATTCAGACAGCTGTCCTGTGTCCAGAGGGAAAGTTTAGGACCTGGGCATCTCTACTTGGCCTCTTACCCAGTCTGGCTATAGCCAGAGACCCCAGATACCTGGGAGAGAGCCTTTCAGCATGTGAGCCTGGACTAGGGGGTTAGCTGGGCCATGCAGGGCTCCTCATCATGGCCTTCTGGTGTCCCAGCCAGACCTCGGTGTCCTGAGGCCAGTCCAGCCACGTCAGGGCGTGAGGTAAACAGATCCACAGGCTCATGTTCCTGGCCATGGTCTAGGCAGGGGTGGGAAACTTTGTGGGGAGAGCTGGTCCTTTTCCAGGTGGCTTGCATGTAGTGTGGGACACTAGTAGCTCATGGGACAGACACTGGAGAAGGGCATGTGTTTAGTTTTGTTGGAGGACCTGGGCCAGGAGGTGGGGTGGTGGCTGGGCCTTTTCACATCACCTCAGCTGTGTGTCAAGGAACGAGACTGGCCTGGGGACCAGGCAGGAACGCAGGCCCTGCACCTGGTTGGGAGTAGCGCCTCTGCCCAGGCATGCCGTGACTCACCTTGGGTGCAGTCTTGAATCAGCATCCCACGAGGCAGTTACAACCAGGTGTCCCAGCACAAGGGTCTGCAGGCTGGGCTGCAAAGCCTACTGCCTGCTGGGATTGAGGAAACAGGAACCCTGGATTTAGTGTGCTGAGCACAGGGGTGGGTTAGGTGGTATGATGAGCTCACGCTGCAGCTCCTGTCTCAGCCTTGGGGTCAGGGAAGCTTCCTGGAGGAAGCGGTGTCTGAGGCCTGAAGGATGAGGAGGTCGTGGCCGAATGAAAAGGAAGGGAAGGTCTCACAGGCAGAGGGTCAGCCTGACCGGAGACCTGGAAGCAAAGCAGACAGCATGGTGGAGGCCCTGAGTTGCCCAGGCTGTGAGTGGCCCGTCCCCTGCCCTGTGGTGAGGGCTCACTGGACTGTCCGGGCGGGGGCAGCCAATGTTGGGCATGTAGCTGACGGCACTTGAGAAACCGTGTGTGTTGGAGCTGCCGTCCCTGCAGAGCACGGTGACCATCAGTACAGAGCGCCCAAAGGCCTTTCTAGCACCTTCCCCTCAGGTGTCTGCAGAACCTACATGTGAGTTCAGCGCTGCTTTCTTTTCTTGGCACAGACTGCTTTCTTCTGTAGAAAGAAAGTGCTTCTCACTTTAGATCTTCCTGAAAGCCTCCTAGGTCCGAGGCCACGGACAATGACTCTTGCCTTGTCTTCAGGCCAGGGGACCTGTGGGTCTTTGTCAAGGGTTGGTTGCAGCAGAGAAGAACCTGGAGAAAGGGACAAGAGAAGAGAGCGTGACAGTCACACAGACTGATAAAGCGGGTTGCAGCGTCGGGGCCCCATGGTGGCTGTGGGTTTCCTTTTACAGTGTTCCTGCATCCGTTGTCAGAGGCCCTGCAGCTGGTCCCAGGGGGGAGCTGCCTATAGGGGTTCTAATTTACACCCTCTTTTGTGCACCTCTAGGCTCATAGGTTGGCAGCCTTTGGAGAGGTGGCTTCCTTCCTCTTCCTCCCTGTGAGGAAGGGACAGAGGAGGGTGAGTGGGGCAGAGGAAATGAGATAAGGTGGCTCAGCCCTGTCCTGAGTCGCAGACTGAGAGGTGCCTGTAAACTCAGAGCTGGAAACCCCACCAGCAGCCACCAGAAGGGAGCCAGGGGAGGGGGTTCAGGCCTGGGGAGGGACCGAGGTGGCCAGTGCAGGAGGAAGAACTTGGAGGGAGGGAGGACTGAAAGGCAAAGGGTTCCCTGCAGCTGCACCTCACACACCTGCTGGCCCCTCAGTGTGACACCTCTTTCCTGATTCCTACAAGATTGAGGGTCTCCGCTATGTTTGGGGAGAATGGGAAAGGGTTACTTGCCAAGGGGTCAGGCAAGAGGAGGGGAGAGCATTCCCAGTGCCAGCAAGGAGGGATATCAGTGTCCGGCAAATCCCTGCTCCGAGGTGGTGGGCAGTGTGCTGTGGGAAGGTGTGGGGTTATTGGAGTCCAGCAGATCTGGCTTCAAGTTCTGGTTCTGCAACACATGGGCAAGTTTTTTAGCCCCTCTGAGCCTCCTCTAGCTCACCCACAAAATAGAGGTTAAAATAGCAACACCAGCCTTATAGTGGGGATTAAAAGAATACAAAGTACTTAGGACCCTCTTGGCGCAGGTGCACTGTTATTATTTTTGTTATTGCTGCTACTGCTATTTAGTGCTCTGCTGCCTGGGTGGTCCTCTCCCAGGGTGGTCTTCCTCCCAGCTTCTCAGGTATCTTCCACTCTTCTCTCCATCCCCCAAGGGGAAGCCCTTTCTTCTCTGAGGATCCCAGGCCCATGCGTCCATGCCACTGGCACTCTGGTCTCCAGTGCAGGTGACAGGGAAGCTTCTTCAGCAGGAAGCTTCTAGAGTGATTCAGCTTCCCCCAAGCCAGGCCCCTGGATGTGTTGTTCTAAGCATGCTGTCTTGTCCTGAATGCTGGCGCCCTTGATGTGCAGTGGTGGGTAGGAGGCAGAGCAGCTGACTAACCCCTTCCAGCTTGACCTCTCTGGGCAGGAGCTGCCAAGTCCTGGAGCCCGTTTCACAGGCTCTACCCCTGTCTCCCCCAAGCCCTGCACGGTGCACTGTGTGGCCACCCCCCTGCCTGGGCCCCTCTATCAGGCACGCTGGCACGTGCACCCAGGCCTCCCTGCCACGTGGGCTTTCCCTTGCTCCAGGCCCCAAGCCCCAAGCCCGTGCTGCGTGCTGTGGCTCACAAGGCGACAGGGCTGTGATGGGGGAGTGTACCGCCTCCCCAGGCACGTGGGCCTGCTAGGCTCCCCTCCACCCCTCCCAAGTGTGTTTCCTTCCTCTGTCTTTCTGCTGCAGACACACACTTTTAGTTCATTGGGCCTGAGGCTCCCTCCAAGGCAGAGCCAGACAGTCCCACCCTGCAGCTTCAGACAGGCACCAGGGAGACTTTCATTGTGGGGAGACTGACTTTTGCGTCTCTGCTCTGAATTGGGTTGGCTCTTAGGGAAAGAGTTTAAAAGCAAGAGAAAGGGATTGGTTCTCAGCCTTCCGACTTGTCCAATAATTCCTCTCTTGGGGGCTAGGGTGATTTAGATTCCCTCCTGGCCCCTGTCTCCCTGTCTCCCTGCAGCTTCCAGAAGTGAAAAGATAGCGGATGCACGTGGAGAGGGTCTCTCTCACTGCCTTCAGGGTCTGGGAGCTGAGGAAGGAAATCGAGGAGGAAGTTACTCCCCTTCTGGGCGCTGGGTGAAAGTGAAAGACAGGGAGGGGACCTCCAGTGAGTCACGATGGGCCGGCAGGCGGGCGGGCCTGCCATCCCAGGAGCCTGGGCTGGAGCTGCGGAAACGTGCAGAAGAGCGATAGCGCAGGCCCGCCTCGGGGAGGGGGCAGTGCTGGCTGTAGGCAGGGCTTTGTTCCCGCCCAGCCCCTGCCTGGTGCCGGTTTCCTGGGAACTGCCAGGGCTGCTACCGGTGACCCGGAGCGTCCAGGGACTGAGGTCACCTGGACCCACAGATTTAGTCCCCAGAGCAGCGTAAGCTCTCTGCCCTTCCTCTCCCTTCCAAGTCTGAGTGACCCAGGACCTTGGGGAAGAGGTGAGCCGTGTAGCTCCCACCCTCACCAAGTTCCCAGAGAGAGAGCAAAACAAACAAACAAAACCTCTCTAAAGAGAGAAGGAAAAAGTCTTTAAAATACACTCAAGCAGCTATGGAAGTTGTAAAATACAGGACTGGATTCTGTTTTGTAGCAAGCTCAATAGAGCAACCCTTTTAAAAAAATCAAGATAGAAGGGCCTGGGGCATTTGTAGCTCAGTGGTAGTTGTTGCGTGCTTAGCATGCGTGGGGGCCTGGGTTCCATTCCCAGCACCAAAACCAAAACCAAACAAAACAAAAAAAGAAAAAAATGTTAGCAAACAAAAATAGAGAAACTGTGTGCTTTAGTCAGGACATCATGGGGAAAACCTTGTGGACTAAGTTCCAGCACTCTACACCTCTCATATCTGACTGTTCTTTGTTCAGGGTGCAGTAGAGGGTAGGGGTGGGGGGGCAGCCACCACCAACTGACCAACTTCTGGGCTGAATCGGGCCTCCAGCCAGCCTGGGCTGCAAAACAGGTTCTGTACTTAGTTGAGAAAGACTCTTGCAGCCAGAGCCCCACCCAGCAGCTCTTCCCAGGGGTGGGGCCTCACCTACAAGCCTCATTTTTAAGGACTGTGAGCCTGGCCTGGGCCCTGGACTCAGTGAGGGCCTGGTGGGGCTGCGCAGGAGGTGTGGCTGTGCTGGAAATGACCCCGCCCCCCTTCCTGTGTCTGGGATGTGCTTGGAGGTCAGAGGAGGCTTTGGCTGGGTAAAGATCCTTCTGGGTCTGGCGGGAAGCTATTGCATAGACAGATGTGCAAGGAGGAACAGGCGTGGCTGCCCAGTGGGCTGGGGCCTGGGTTGAGAGGACAAAGGAGCCCAATTTGGCCTTTGTTGCCCCTTTTGCCAGCTTGCCTCAGGGGCTTAGGCTGGATGTCAGCCCCACTGGCTCCCTCCACACATGCCTTTGTGCCATGCACAGATTATACAACCAAATGCAGCAGTCCTAGAGCTTAGCCAGGGGGTGGTAGGACCTGAGAAGAGTGGCGGAGCACCTTGGGAGAGGCTGCTGGTTCTGCTGCCGTACCAGTGCTATTCTGTGATACAAGGCAGTAGGACCAGAAGGCCTTGGAGGCCTCTTTCTCACACCTGTGCTCACATCCTGGAATCCTGTGACTGACGCTGTTACTACCCTTTCTTCTGCAGGCTCCAGGACCCCGTGGAGCATCATGCACCAGGAAGAGTAGATGACCCAGTAGCTTCTCGGGAAGAGAAAGGAGCTTCCAGCTGTTCCCTGTCCCTGTGCCTGACCACATCGCCCAGCGTCTTCTGCCTCGCTCTGCCTCTCTGGCTGCTGGACTAGGACCAGCCTTCCAGTGCACCTTCCCCAGGGCATGGGCAACTGCTGAAGTAGGTTTCACTGCAAGGGCTCAGTTGGCCGCACCATGAACCTCCAGGCCCAGCCCAAGGCTCAGACCAAGCGGAAGCGTTGCCTCTTTGGGGACCAGGAGCCAGTTCCCAAGGAGCAGCCGCCACCCCTGCAGGCCCCGCAGCAGTCCATCAGAGTGAAGGAGGAGCAGTACGGGGGCCACGAGAGTCCAGCGGGGGCTGCCTCCACCTCCCAGCCTGTGGAGCTGCCCCCTCCCAGCAGCCTGGCCCTGCTGAACTCGGTGGTGTATGGGACTGATCGGCCCCCAGCAGCCATGTTGTCCCAGCAGGTGGGCTCAGTAAAGTGGCCCAACTCTGTGATGGCTCCAGGGCGGGGCCCGGAGCGCGGAGGGAGTGGGGGCGTCAGTGATAGTGGCTGGCAGCAGCAGCCAGGCCAGCCTCCACCCCACTCCACGTGGAACCGTCTGTCTCTCTACAGTGGACCCAAGGGGAGCCCTCATCCTGGCATGGGGGTTTCCACCTACTATAACCACCCTGAGGCGCTGACGCGGGAGAAAGTAGGGGGCCCGCAGCTGGACCGCTATGGAAATGCAGTGCGGCCCGGGATGCCACAGAAGGTGCAGCTGGAGGTGGGGCGGCCCCAGGCACCCCTGAACTCTTTCCATGCAGCCAAGAAACCCTCAAACCAGACACTGCCCCTGCAACCTTTCCAGCTGGCATTCGGCCACCAGGTGAACCGGCAGGTCTTCCGGCAGGGCCCGCCACCCCCAAACCCTGCTGCTGCCTTCCCCCCGCAGAAGCAGCAACAGCAGCAACAGCCGCAGCCGCAGCAACAGCCACAGCCGCAGCAGGCCTCCCTGCCTCAGATGCAACTCTTTGAGAACTTCTACCCCATGCAGCAGCCCCCCTCTCAGCAGCCCCAGGACTTTGGCCTGGCACCAGCCGGGCCACTGGGACAGCACCACCTGACTCACCACAGTATGGCCCCCTACCCCTTCCCCCCCAACCCGGATATGAACCCAGAACTGCGCAAGGCCCTCCTGCAGGAGGCAGCCCCGCAATCCATGCTACCTCAGCCCCAGATCGCCTTCCCCCGCCGCTCCCGCCGCCTCTCAAAGGAGGGGATCCTGCCTCCCACCTCCCTGGATGGGGCTGGCACCCAACCTGGGCAGGAGCCCACGGGCAATCTATTCCTACATCACTGGTCCTTGCAGCCGCCGCCACCCAGCTCCCTGGGGCAGCCCCACCCTGAAGCACTGGGATTCCCACTGGAGCTGAGGGAGTCGCAGCTGCTGTCTGATGGGGAGAGACTGGCACCCAATGGTCGGGAGCGGGAGGCTCCCGCCATGGGTAACGAGGAGGGCATGAGGCCAGGGGGCACAGGGGACTGTGGGCAGGTGCTACGAGGCGGGGTGATCCAGAGCACAAGGCGGAGGCGCCGGGCGTCCCAGGAGGCCAATTTGCTGACCCTGGCCCAGAAGGCGGTGGAGCTGGCCTCGCTGCAGAATGCAAAGGTGAGATGGGCACTGGGGGCCAGACCTGGCAGAAGGGAGGGGGTAGCAAGTGACGCTAGGCCCACAAGGGCACTTTTTCAGTTCATTGAAGTAAATGAAAGCATCTCTGCATGCAAAGGACCCCTGCACAAGGTATCCACGCCTGAAGGAAGCCAAGGTTTGTACAAATAAAGGGTTGGGAGCAGGACAGTGTGGAACACTCCGCCCTTGTTAGCCTCTTCTAGGACCTGAGGATTGGAATAGGGAGAGGTGAGACCGTTTCCAGATCCAGTTTGCTAAAAGACAAGAATGTGGTGGCGCTCACATAGTGACAGCATTTGTCAAACTGGAATTTCAAATAGATTTGTTTTAGATGGGCATGGTGGCGCATGCTTGTAATCCCAGTACTTGGGAGGCTGAGACTGGAGGATCGCAGGTTCACGGCCAGCCTCAGCTACTTAGTGAGGCCTCAGTAATTTAGTGAGACCTTGTTTCAAAATAAAGAATAAAAAATAGGGCTGGGGGTATAGCTCGGAGGTAGAAGCCCCTGGGTGCAATCCCCAGTACCGCAAACAAAACAAAACAAAACAAAACAAAACAAAACAAAAACAAATTAAAAATAAAATAGAGCCCAGGCATGGTGGCACACACTTGTAATCCCAGTACTTGGGAGGGTGGTTCGCGGCCAGCCTCAGCTATTTCGTGAGGCCCTCCGCAACCTAGACCCTGTTTCAAAATAAAGAATAGAAAAAATAGGACAGGGGGTGTAGCTTGGAGGTAGAATGCCCCCCGGGTTCAATCCCCAGTACCGAATAAATAAGTAAATAAATCAGTAAACAAGCCGGGCGTGGTGGCGCACGCTTCTAATCCCAGTACTTTGGGAGGCGGAGACCGGAGGATCCCGGTTCACGGCCAGCCTCAGCTCTCTCTCTCTCTTTCTCTCTCTCCCTGTCTCTCTCTCCCTGTCTCTCTCTCTCTCTCTCTCTCTCTCTCTCTCTCTCTCTCTCTCTC
>PVJS01020973.1:0-21729 GCA_004027185.1 Glis glis
TGGTCAAATCCTGAACTAGAAAAATGAAAGTAACAAAACCTACTAAAAATATCATGAGGAGCCGGGCATGGTGGCGCATGCTTGTAATCCCAGTACTTTGGGAGGCGGAGACCGAAGGATCCGGGTTCGCGGACAGCCTCAGCTCTCTCTCTCTCTCTCTCTCTCTCTCTCTCTCTCTCCTTAGTGAGGCCCTCCGCAACTTCATGAGACCCGGTTTCAAAATAAATTATAAAAAATAGGGCTGGGGGTGTAGCGCGGAGGTAGAATGCCCCTGGGTTCAATCCCCGGTACCACAAAAAAAAAAAAAAAAATCAGGAGGACACAAATAGTCCCCATAAGAGCAAGAGCCATTTTAGTATTGGATTACTAAGGCCTTATTTTACCTAAGCTCTAAATTTTTATTCCAAGAGTACGATTTTATTTCAAAATATTTTTATGTGTATGCATCTCAAAATGTTAATGCAACATACCTATCTTAATGTCCTCTGTGCTATACTTGAAGTGTGCTGAGAGGTCCAGCTTAATTTATTATTAATAATATCTTATTCTTACTACGGTTTTTCATAGCAAGGACCATAACAGATTAATTCAAGGAGGAAATTTTTAAAAAATGGACATTGCTGTTTGTAAGCTTATTACTTAGCTCTGCAGCCATTGTGATACTACATGTGATATTACATTGTGATACTAAAGAGAATACTAGAATTACTAACAAATCTCCCACAAACCAGTGACATGTTACATTATTGCTTTTTAGACATACAAAATTGCAAATATTTGATATTATTTATGAATTTAATGACCAGGTCATGGTGGGTCATATCAAATCACAGTTGAATTGCTTTGGTTTTGTATGTTCAAGTTCTCCTATCCTGCTCCCATCCATGCTGGCCTGTAAGGCAAATACACACATTTGAATTAGCATATAGAAAATAAATTTTGCAATTTGGAGTCATAATTGGTTTTGAATCTCTATTAAACATTGGAGTTAAAAGTAGTTCTCCATAGATCTAAGTAAACATTTATTTTATTCTTAGCTTCCAGTTATTAGTTATTGCAACAAATATTTTACATGTCTAATTGAATTCTTTGAGATCTAAATATGGCTTAGCCATGTATAAAACTCTTGTTATAAATGTTGAGGATTATTTGAATATATCTTGGTGTTCACGTTTTCTCTTTAAAATACAGTTGACTGAACTTCTAGAAGAATTTAAAATTTTGTTTTGAGAGACTATCACATGCTGCATTAGTTACCAAATCAAAACAATTATTAGGTTGTATTTTCAATCCCTTTTATTTTCATTAATGGACTGATTTGTCCTGTGTGATGTATTCAATCTTTGACCATTAAAAAGTAGAAAGTAGAGCCTTTAAGAGGAATCCTCCTAAAATCATATCATAAGTGAAAGAACACAGGCTGTTTAATGAGATAACTTAGGTTCAATTCCAGCTCGGGATCTTTTGACTATTTGTACTTCTGTCTTCTCACCCTTTAAATGAGAAAAATAATGCATACCTTAAGCCTTCTAATGCTGTTAGAGCTTTAAACAGATAGCATATCAAAAGATTTTATGAAGTGCTTCACAAATAAAAACTAGCGTAAGTGGTGTTGTATTGGAAACAGGGTATAATAGGAACTCACTGTCATTCAGCTCCCAGTGTTAATCTAGCCCTTACAGTGGCCCAGGCATTGTTTAAACAGTTTGGGATACAGTCATGAACAAAGCTGACAAAGCCTTCCTTCACAAAGTTTGCACAAACTGGGGGTGTGGCTCAGCAGTGGAGCACTTGCCTTCTATGTACATGGCCCTGGGTTCTATTCCCCAGCACAAGGTTAAAAAAAAAAAAAGAAAGAAAAAGCTTACATTAATGGGACAAGAGCTAAAAATCCAGAAGCAAACACATAAAGGAAAAAATATATTTCAGCTAACATGAATTTTATGAGCTAAACTAAGCAGAGTAATGTAGCTGATTACTGATTCATAAAAACTAAAAAGTATTGCTGGTTTGAATGGTGCCACCAAAGTCAGTAAGTTTCCGCTTTGGTGGCCTACTTTTAGTATATATACTAGATTTTGTAAAATTATGTGTTGATTATTTCTTTTTCTATTTCTACATATTTCGATATAAAGAACTTAATGGTATCACGTGGAATTTTATGCCTAAGAATTTTTTCTTGCCTGTTCCTTATATTTTATAATTGAGAGCGTACATAACTTTGAACTTATTGTGCACTTATCATCAAATTTATATCAGCCACATTTTTAATAAATATCTAGTATGTTTAAAATAAAGATGCTTCTTGGAGGTAATTGGTAAGACTTTTTTTGAAGTAATAGTTGTAGAGCCAGGATTAACTTACCCTACATCTTTGGCCTGAGAATATTGGAAGATTATTTTTGTTCCTATTTGCCCCTTAGCTTTGTTCATTACCTAGTCAAAAGGCCTCTGAGTTAGTCAGCTTTCTGTGGCTGTGACCAAAATACCTGAGAACAATTTAAGTAGGAGGAAAGGTTTATTTTGGCTCACAGTTTCAGAGGTGTCAGTCCATGGTCAGCTGTCTCCAAGGTGGAAACATCATGGTGGAAAAACATGGCAGAAGAAAACTCAGCCAGGAAGGGGGAAGAGAAAGAGAGAGAGAGAGAGAGAGAGAGAGACAGACAGACAGACAGACAGACAGAGACACACCAGGGACAATATATAGTCCTCAATGGCATGACCCCAGTGACCTACTTCCTCCACCCAAGCCCCACCCACTACAGTTCCCACCACCTCCCAGTAGTTCATTCAGTTTTCAGTGGATTAATCCACTGATAAGGTCAGAACTCTCATAATCCAATCACTTTACAAAAGCCCCACTTCTGGACACCATTGCACTGGAGAACAACACTCTAACCCATGAGCTTTTGGGGATTTCATATCCAAACTATACTAGCCAGAGAGCCAGAAGAAAAAGGGAGGGCAAGATACAGACAGTAGGTATAGTCTGTTAGTGTCTGAAGACACAGAGACTGAGAAATCCACTAAGAAAAATATGATTGAATCTGGCCAGAAATGAAACCACCTTTCTTCTGGAAAGACTCATAGCCTGTTCCTACACCTAGAAAATATGCACTGGAAACCTAATCAGTTATCATGGATAATGCTTGCAAAATAAATGAATAAATAAAAGAAATAAAACTCTTTACTGTGTCAGGTGATAAATGTCTCCACAATCCCCCTGGGAAATATGCACACATAGAGGTCAGTTGGCAATAGTTACACCTTGTCTTTGAATTGTGACTTATAATACATACTCAGTAAGTTATAAATAAAGTTCAATATGATGTATTGCTAATATTTTTAGCATAACCTACAAAATAAATCTAATCTTATATAGTTTTTCATTTTTTATTCGAAATGAGTTTTTGGTGATAGGCCAAAATAAGCAGTAGTATTTTCTTCAAATTTCTCATATTGTTAAATTCATTCTTCTTCTCCTATATGATTTTTATTGTCCATTAAAGTCATCTTAGTAAAGAAAACTTCACTGTTATGATTTTTAGCAAGTATTATCAAAAAATGTTTATCTGTCTAAAATTTTAGTATTCCTCAAGTGTGCTATCAAAAGTCATTTTGCAGGCTCAGCCCTCCACTTAACAAAAGAGTTGTACTGTAATAAATTTTATTTTTGTGATTACAAGGCAACAGAAGTTCAATACTAAGAAAATTTGAGGTTCATAAAAATAAAATCTGTAGTGAGAGGATGAAGATAGTCTTCTAAATTGCCATACACAAAAAATGTGGAGTTGGAGAATTTGGATATTCTTTTGGCTCTTACTTATTTTTTTTAAAAAAAGTAGCATCTTTGTTTGACAGCTTTATTAGTGAATTTGAAAATTTCCTTGTATATCTATGTATATAATAGTCTCACATCATAATGTAGTTCATAGTGATAGTGACATACATGCCCACAGCTCTTTCTGAACTTCCTTTCCCGGCTCCGTCCCCACTCCCTCACCTTCCCTATACATGATAGTGAGATTGGCATTGGTATTCTCACTTATCTACATAATGTCAACGAAAGTGTTTCCTTTATTAATTATAGGTTTTTAGGTTTTTTTCCCCAAGTCCAAAATCAACTATTTGAAAGAATGATTGTCCTCCTCTTTGTCTCCTTCATCAACCATTTTAAACACAAGGATTTTTATTTTTACTTCATAAACATCATGCTGTGATACAGAGACTTTAAAATTAAAAAAATTGTCTTTCTGAAAAAGAAAAAAGAAAAACATATTACTCTACTTAGAGTCCAAAAGCTTAATAGTATGTGTTAAACTTGCTGTTAATTAGAAAACCCCATTAGAAACAAAAGCACTGAAATGTAAAGAATCTGATTACCTAAGAGCTACTAGGGAGGTTAAAGATTATTTAGTCCAATCATCCTTCAGCCTCTGACTTTTGCCTGTCTCAGCATTAAGAACAAAAAAGTTAACATTTGCAAAATAGACTACAGTTCTAATTATTTACATGATAGTTTTACACATGGAAATTTGAATACAAATCAAAAGTATTGATCATTATTCTAAAAATACAAAAATCCCCAAATTCTATCTAACTAAATCTTGTATTGATGTTCATTTGTGAAACCCATTGTTATGTCCCACTTAACCTATGGGGCAATACCAAATTTCTACATAAAGATTTTATTTATCAAAATGATGCACACTTGCTGAAAGTAGGTTCTTAATTTGGAATATTTACTTAAATGGCATGCCAAACAAATGCTTGCAAGAAAATTTGCTCTTTCCATGAAGACTCTTAAGTAAATCTTTGGTAAACTGCTAAGGTCAAGATATTTTGTTTAAAATCATCACTTTTCTACCACCAAAGGCTTTTAAGTACCTTCAAAAACTGTGATATTATGTCCCAAACAGGACAGGTCAGAGAATGTGAATATCTTTAAACATTCATGTATAAAGTTGATGGAGAGAGAACAAGCTCAAAACACCTATGTTACTACTCTATCAGAGTTATGAAACACCAGGGACAATATAAATAGTTTAACAGAATAATAGAGGATTTATATTGCAGGCTGTGACTCTGTAGATTATACTAATGTAGTGGCAGAATGTCAGTGGAAAGAATTAAGAATCATAATGTGCAAGAGGATATCATGAGCAATTATCTAGGCCTGTCTCAACATTTCAGTGCTTTGGTTCCTAATAATAAGCCTATTTCAACTAAAATTTTCAATATGTAATAGTTCTTAAAATTACACCCATGTAGAAATCAAGACCAAACACATTCCATCTCTGTTCTTCTTTGTGTGAACCGCTGTGTTCTCCTTTACTGGTAGATGATTTCTGGGCCCTCTACCCAGTGCCATGAAAGGGCCTGGTGGACTGGCAGAAGCCTGCTCTGTAGTACCGGGCCTCTCCCACGTGGCAGTAATTCAGCATATTAATGGCAAAGATGGCGCTGGCCAATTCCTCAGGGGGACCTTCTGCAGGTGGTTCCTGAAGTGACCTAAGGAGGGCTGTGATTGGTTCCGTACTCATAGACAACAGGTGCCTTTACCTATGAGAAGTCCCCAGAAAAGCGTGGTGTCACATCCTGCTCATTGCGAACTTCCTGTACCGCCCCCACTATAAAAGAGAGGTGTGCTTTCTAATAAACGAGTCCATGCCAGACATGGCTTCCGGTCCGGAGGAGGGAAAGTCCGGGTCGTCCGATGCTCACCCCCCTGCCCAGTTCGCGTCACTCTTGGGCCGGACCCAAGAGATGATGAAGGAAAACTGATGTCTATGAAAGCTAGCAGCCTTAACTTTTCCTCTTTTTTGGCAATGTCCTTATAGAAATTTTAAGAGAATCATAAAGTATTCAGAAAGGGCATAGTCAAATTCTTTCCTACAGTTAATCGTGGTTCAGTTATTTCTTATAATTGAATAAGATTCATATTGGTTCCCATTTATGTACAGGGAAACCAAAGCACTGAAATTTAAAGAATCTTATTATCAAAGAGCTACTAGGGATGTTAAAGATTATTTAGTCCAATCACCTTACTGTATGGATGGATAAACAGTTCCACAGTGGTTATCCGCTTTTCCTAAGGTCACAATTCTTTTTAGCCATAGAGTTATTATGAGAGTACTCCACTCTTACCATCCAGTCTCATCCTGTTTTCATCAAGCCATATTGCTTTCCACAACATTATAAATCTTAATAAGGACTGTCTGTGTTTGGCTTAAATAATAAAGGGCATTTTATTGGTGATCAAGAACAAACTAACGAACAGAAAAGCAGATCATTGAAAAATAATCCTATTTAACAAAGTTTAGAATGTGGTCTTCCTAGGAGTTTTCAGGCAACACTTTGAGAGTGAAATGAAGAGCTCTAGGTAGAAATAAGTTAGAATGCTGCCACAATGCAATGCAGTTCTAACACTGACCATCCAAAATTAGCACAGAGTTCAGAAATTAAGAGCACAGTCCTCATCAAGACTGACCACAAGTTCAGGTGCCAACCACAAGTTCAGGATTCTTCAGTCCACCTGCATTTCTTATCAACTGGCTACAAAATCAGGGACTCCTATGACCCTTTCAGATCTGATGATTTTCTTGAAAGACACACAGAACTCAGTATATCTATATCATCTATCTATCTGTCTGTCTGTCTGTCTGTCTATCTATCCATCATCTATCTATCTATCATCTATATCTATCATATATCTATCGTCTATCATCTATCTATCAATCATCTATCAATCATCATTATCCTATTATTAAAAGCACACAAAACAGGACAAGTGAAATGAAGAGACACATTGAACCAGGTTGGGGGTGGGGTCCTGAGCACCACACTTCCATATTTCTCCCATGAAATTCAGATGTACTACCCTTGTGGCACATTGATATGTTTACCAACTAGGAAGTGCACCTGTGCCTCAGTATTCAGATTCTTTTTATTGAGGTTTCATTATTTAGGAATGATTGACTGATCCACTGGCCATGTAACTGAACCCAATCTCTAGCTTCCTCCTCTCGCCCAGAAGTCAGAAGGTTGTCCTGATATCCTGTAGAGAAGACCAAACCTCTAGGTATATAATTAATCCTTCTGGCATGACCAGTCTGTATCCTAAATTATTTCCTTAGCAAAAATTCAGGTGTAGTCTACTCTCAGAAAATTCCAAGAGTTTAGAAGTGTTCTTACAGTAATTTTGGACAAAGATCAGATAAACTATTTTGTAACAAAAATATACATATTAGATAATGTATTTTTCTTGCCCCCAGAACCTTCTGTTCTGAGAATATGTAGCGTTTGATCCACGATAGTCTTAAAAGGGGGAAGGTCAATGACTGTTCTATGGACCATGTACAACTATGTGCATGGTAACTACTTTTCCATTATTGCTTGTCTAAAAGTGAATAAAGACCTCAGTAAATTTCCTGAGTTTCAAATCCATATCAAGAAGATAAAAGGAATGAATAAGTAGTATTTAGTAATAGTCACAACATCATTGAAATAGTCCAGCACTTAATTCAAACTCACAATCCTCCAACCATGAAAAAGGAACCAAAATTTTACAGAATCCATTAATTGAGAGCATTGTAATAATCCTACTAATTACTGGACTGAAAAAGCCTCCAGATGGCATAAACAACACATTTCATTACAGTCCATTATTCTTACTTGTACTTAAAATCTTCATCGTTATAGAACAATCCTGAAAGTTACGTAGTTATGCATTATTATTTTGGCCATATTAAAATGCAGTTTTGATAGAATCACACATTTGAAAATCTACTTGTTCAACAAAAGTATAACTTCTAAAAATTTTGTGCTTATTAAAATTGAAAAAAGATATAAATTTATAAAACAGAATATTGATCAGTTTTTCATGTCCTTGTACAAATTACTTACTTGGAAATCATGTCATATTTAGTAAAAATTGACAAAACATTGGATTCACTTAAATAACTCAAAAGCATGTTCATAAAAAGAGAATAAAAGGCAAATAAATCTATTTAAATTTGTTTTGTATCATCATGTAAATAAGTTTTTTCCTTGATAACACCTGTTTCTCATGGGACAACAGACTTTTTATGTGTTAGATATATGTTTGCTCCTTTAAAAAATTTGTATTGGCTCATTATGATTATACATAATAGTAAGATTCCTTGTTACATATTTGTACATGCATATAAAATAATTTGGTAGATTTCATTCCCTAGTACTTTTCTCCCTTCCTCCCTTCTTCTGGTCCCCTTCCTCTACTCTACATATCTCCCTTTCATTTTTATGAGACAATCCCCATTCCCCTTTTTACTCTCCACCTTCAATATTTGAGAGGAAACATACAATCCTTTATTTCTGAGTTTGACTTATTTCACTTAACATAATTCTCTTAAGTTCCATCCATTTTCTTGCAAACTACATAATTTTGTTCTTCTTTATGGCTTAATAAAATTCAATTGTTATATATACCCCATTTTCTGTATCTATTCATTTTGTGTGTGTGTGTGTGTGTGTGTGTGTGTGTGTGTGTGTGTGTGTGCGTGTTACTGGGAGTTGAACACAGGTATGTTCTATCTCTTAGCTACATCCTCAGCCCTATTTTATTTGCTTCCTTTTTTTAGGAACAGGGTCTCACTTAATTGCTGAGGACCTCACTAAGTTGCTGAGGCAATCCTCAAACCTGTGATCATCCTGTCTCAGTCTCCCAAATACTGAGATTACAGGCTTGCTCTAGCACACCAGCTTAAATATATTTTTAAAGATGTTTTAGGTGGTCCATTTTGTAACACTATAATAGAATATTATAGAACTGGGTATTTCATAAGCAATAGAAGCTTGTCTCACAGTTCTGGAGTCTGGGATGTCCAAGATCGAAGGGGTACATTTAGTGAGGATATCTTTTCTGAACAATAACATGGGAAAAGGGCAAGTGAACATGTGTGACATGGGAGAGAAAAATCAGGCAAAACTCTTCCCTCTATTAGGAGTCCAGTCTCAAGATAACTAACCCACAGCCACATTAACAAGATTAATTTATTCAAAAGCACAGAGCCCTCATGACCCAATCTCCTCATAAAGAGCCTACCTCTTAATACTGTCACATTGTGAATTAAGCTTCCAAGATGTGACTTTTGAGCGATGCATTCAAACCACAGCAAGCAAGATCTGTGTCAATAGAATTGAGTGCCCTAAGTTTCCAACTTTTTGGCAATCTCCTGTTAGTTGCATATAGACAGAATCTGTGGCAATTCATTGGAGTGATACATGAGGAGATATTGGATCCTGTATATTTACTTAAAAAGAATATTTATGCTCTCACTCTAGTACCATCTAATTGGAATATAGCCAATGATTCTCAGGACATTTTCCAGTCATTTCTAATTCTATCACCTGTGGTAGACCCTGCCACAGGCAGAGCCCTGCAGGGAAGTGTAAGTGAGGACGAGCCACCGGAAGCTTCCTCTATGTATACTTTCCAGTCTGCATTTTTATATTGCCCATTTTTGCCCAGACTTAGTATTTTCAACATTCCAGGTAAGTAAACTCAATAGTCACTTAACAGAAGGAACTTCATATTTTCTTTCAGATATGAGGTACGATGGGAAACCATTAAATATGAATACATATCACTTCATACATTCTAGGACAGTTATAATAAAAAATACAGACAGTAGCTGGTTCTGATTGCTCTAATCTAATATTCTGGGCTATTGTTAACAAAAAATGTAAAAATAAGAGTAAAGTGAAACCATTTGAAAATTGGTGATGGAATAAAGGGAGTTGGAGTAAGCTAAGGATCTATTCTACTTATGTAATTATGAACTTAATTTAAAAATATTTTGAATATTTTGCCCCATAACTTAAAATCTTAATCAAAAGGCTCTCCCTTTTCAAGTACTCTCAACAAGCTATATTCTTTACTCACTAATACATACTAAGGTTCATACTAATATACTTTCATATAAAATGAATATCTTGCATATTAACATTTATGTTCTCATTTTTTCTTTTTTAATGTGATTTATTGGTGCATTATAGTCTCACATCACAATGAAAATCAAATTGACAGTAACATACATGCACACAGCATTTGTTGCCCCCCCACCCATTTCCCCTCCTTCCCAATACAGAGTACTGAGATTGACATTGGTATATTCTCATATGTATTCATGGTCGATGGTAGTAATTCCATTAATGAACTTCATTCTTCCCCTTCCCCTTCCCTTAGACCACTTCCCTGGCTCCACTGAGGCTTCTCCACCATTGCCTGGAGTCCCTTTTGTATCCCAACTACTCCCTATCTTGCGCATATTAGAGAAAACATATGACCCTTCTCTTTCTGTGATTGGCTGATCTCACTTAACATAATGTTCTCCAGGTCCTTCCATTTTCTTGCAAATGATATAATTTTATTCTTTATTGCTGAGTAGAATTCTATTGTGTGCATTTCCCGTAGTTTTGTAATCCATTCGTCTATTCATGGACACCTAGGTTGGTTCCATAATTTGGCTATTGTGAATTGTGCCTCTATGAACATGGGTATGCATATTTTACTGTAGTTCTCTGGTTTCAATCCCTTTGGAATGATACCCAGTAGTGGTATAGCCAGATCATATGGTGGATCCTTATTTAGGTTCTCTTATGCTTGGCTCAGATTAAGTACAGAAAGAGACCCCTCCAAGATCCAGACACAGAGATGGGGAATAAAATAACAAGGTAGGCAGATTTAGAGGGGGAGTCCCTTAGGAAATAAAGGAAAGGATATCTGATGTAGGAAAATTAATGGGAGCTGAAAATGAGAAAGTACAAAGAAACATAAATAGGTAGATGAGGTCAACATTAGGGAAGGAAGGAGAGTGAAGCGTTTTTAGTCTCTGTGGTCCCATAGGTGCATAGAATTTGTTCCTGAGTTTACCACATACAAATGTGGGTACTAGCCAAGATTTTGGGGGAAATGAGAGATTCTTGCTGTTATATCAGAAAGCACAAAAATTCCCAGCCTTACCAGATGTTCATGGAATGAAACAATTGTTATGTCTCTTGAAATAGTCTTAAAATTATGTTGAGGTCCATTGCTAGTTTTAATGATTTGGGAAATAGAGCAGAGGAAAAGTAAGAGAAAATATCTAATAGACCTATGCATATCTGTTCTGTGAAAGCTATTTTGAAAAATTATTGTCATAAGATCATGTATTTTCATCGAATGTTTTGTGTTTTCTAAATGTTTAGCAATAGTTATTTATCTGGATATCTATGCCATGATTAATACCAGGGGACACTAGATATTTTCATGTATATTTAGTTTCCATGTCCTTACAATTCAGACCCTTTAATCTTCTATACATTTTTATACTTTTATATTTTAAGACCAGAGGAAGATTTACTGGATGATACTTCAATTATTCAATCTAAGATCAGAGAATGTCATTTGTTTCTAGTTTTACAGAATATAATATAAAACATGCTATATTTAAGAATGACGCTTTCAAGAATGGATAAAACAATGAGTTAAATAGCTTTGTATAATTTTTCAAAAGTGTATAATTAAGAGGAAACCTTAAGATATTTCTAACAGATTTGAACTTTAAATTTTTGAGAAAAAACACAATGTCTTGATTTTACCGTACTTGCTACTTTAAAGAGAGCTAGAAAATTTAAACAGACGCGTGAAACATAGAAAGGAAATAAATTTTCTAATGTGTTTCACAGAGAGTCAACCAATTTTTTATTTTATATACTTCTTCTTGCACATATATTTTATATATTAGCTTTCTCTGATCCTTCCCATTAGTGGCACAAGCAGCATATTTTTATCTTGTAATCATCATTTAGCATGCAATCACATATACTTAATGATTCTCATGAACAAGGTCCTTGTTAGTTTTGTTGCTTGCATTGTCTTTTAAAAGGATAACGAGAAAATAATAAGAAAAGTTGAGAAACTGTCGTTTAGAGCTTTGGTTTTTTTCATTAATTCTTTTTTCCACTGAATATTTTCTTTATATATTTGGCAGTACACTAGGGATGAGACCTGCAGCTTCACGCATGCTAGCTAGGCAGGAGCTCTGCTGCTGAGCTACACCCCAAGCAGAACTTTAATATGTTCAATCCTTTTACACAGTTTTTATTTAATATAAAAATTTTGCAGGTATTGTGCTATGTCCATAAACTAGAAAACTGGCCGGGCGTGCTGGCGCACGCTTGTAATCCCATTACTTTGGGAGGCGGAGACCGGAGGATCTGGGTTTGTGGCCAGCCTCAGCTCTCTTTCCCTGTCTCTCTCTCTCTCTCTCTCTCTCTCCTTAGTGAGGCCCTCCACAACTTCGTGAGACCCGATTTCAAAATAAAGTATAAAAAATAGGGCCGGGGGTGTAGTGCGGAGGTAGAATGCCCCTGGGTTCAATCCCCGGTACAGCAAAAACAAAACAAAACAAAACAAAAAAACCCATAAACTAGAAAACTGAAAACACTCTGGTGAATAAACCGAATGTGTAGCATCTAATCCAAAAGCATTTTTCCTGCTCATCCACCAACTCTTCATTCTTTCAACTTCCATATTTAATCTTTCAATATTCCCTGTGTGCTCTCTCTTCAAAATGCAATCACAAATACATTTTTGGCCACCGAATGCAAGAGGCCATCACACCTAGTCTGAATTACTGAAATCACCTTCTATGCTTCATACAGTCTTATTCTGGTAATGATATCAGTGTTATTTTATATTTAAATACAAGTCTCATAATACTATTTTCCTCTAAATCTTTCATTTACTTTCCCTGAATTCAACCAACCTTCCTTCCTTCCTTTCTTTTTAAATCTTCCAGTTGTGTTTGAAGTAAATATAATAATAAGTAAATAATTTTATTTTAAAATTCTTAAAAGTCAAATCCATTAGAAACACCATAAGGATTCCTCTTGATTCTATACAGTTTTAGAAGCTTCTCGATTACCATTTAACTTCTTGTTTTCTCTAATTGTGAAAGACACCATTTATTAGTGCCAATCTAATTTGTCATAGTATACAAAGTTCTACCTTACCTGGCCTGACCCAACTCTCAGACCACATTTCATTCGGCTACAGCCACATTGTACATGCTTGTGTTCCTTCAAAATCTGACTTTCATGCATCTTTCCTTTGACCTGGAGAACTCTACCACTAGGTCTGCCATGATGTGATCTTTTGCATTATCAATACCTTTGCTAAAAGCATCTCCCTGGAGGGGTTTTCCAGGGAAATCCTATAAAAAAAGCCATGACCATTCCCTCTTAATACTTTTTTTGTTTTTTGCAGTACCAGGGATTGAACCCAGGGGCGTTCTACCTCAGAGCTACACCCCCGGCCCTATTTTTTTTATTCTTTATTTTGAAACAGGGTCTCGCTAACTTGCGGAGGGCCTCACTAAGTAGCCGAGGCTGGCCACGAACCTGGATCCTACAGTCTCCACCTCCCAAGTACTGGGATTACAAGCGTGCGCCACCACGCCCGGCCCCTCTTAATACTTTTAACATTATATGAAATTACATTCTGACTATCTTTCTTAGGTGCTTGATGTCTGCCTTCCTCACCTATCTTGGCTTTCATCACATCACACTCTTCATGTTTTTAGTCTCTTGCATGGTCTCTTCTCCCAGAATATTTGTTCTGTTCTCATTTCTTGTCTATTCCTATACCAATTTTAGTTTTTCAGTAAAAACTCAGTCTGAGACCTTCTTTTCTCTTTCTATATGCTTGTTTTCAGTGGTGTCATAAAGGGTTTATACTTTAAAAAGAATTTAGCATCAACCTGTTGGTGTTTTACAACCAACTTTACCCCACATATATTTAACTACCTTTTAATGTCTGCACGCAATAGGCACTTCAATATGAATGTTTCTAAAATGGATCTGTTTATCCACACTCACCCTAGTGTACCTCTCCATCTCCAGCTATCCCCATTCCTATAAGTAGCATTTTATACATCCAGTGGTTCAAGCTGACAAACATGGGAGTCATGATGTTTTCTCATTTCCCAAAACCATCCATCTCTGAGTCCTTCTAGGTTTCTCTCCAAAGTATACATTATATCCTCCCACTTCTCCCATCTCCACTACTGTCACTCAGATCATATATCTTTCCTCCACTGCTGTGTTATCTTCCGATTTTTCCCCTATGCCCTGCATTCTGCTTTGCATATCACAAAGACAGAATATTCTTTTGTATCACATTTTGGCTTCAAGTCCTTTAATTAATTTTCATTGCTTTTAAAATATAATGTTATCTATTTATCATGCCTTATAGGATCACTTGGCCTGGTTCCTCTTTATCTCTCCATTTTAGTTTCAATATACTCACAGCTCAGTTACCAAAACCATAGACATAACAGCCACTTCTCTGCTTCTCCAAAACTCAAAGTCTTTCCTGCCAAAGGGCCTTTCCACTTCCTGTTTTTCTGTCTAAACACTGTCCTGCTTTTCAAATAACTTTAGGCATCAATTTAAATATCACTTCCTAGGAGAGGTCTCCCAGTGTATCAATCATTCATTTAAAAACATTGATTGATTTCTTTCCTTGTGCCAAATACTGTGGTAGGTGGAAACATAATTTATTTCCTTCCTGCAGCTTAAATTGCATTAGCATTAATAAATAACCATCCTGGGAGTTTTTGTGGTATTTCACACTTATATTCATGTCTTTGTATTTCTCAGATGTTTAATAGGTCCATTTTTTCAACACAACTTCAAAAATTTAAGACCATACAATGTAATTAGGAATCTGTCTCCACTTTTGTTGTTTGACATCTGACATCTCTCAAGAACCCCCAACCTCAAATTTCCCCTTTTTACCTCCTAGAGCAGAAAGAAAACACAAAGCACCTTTCTTTGGAGATGCAAGGGAGGTTCAAACCACACAAACCTTGTCCCTATAGGCCCCTCCTCCTAGCCTTCAAAAAACCAGAGCCACTTGCCTGCAAACCCATTCTTTCCTCCCTGCTTATATCCAGGACAAACTTGAGCCCATCTCTGCATAGAAAGCTTTGATTGTACAGTGTTGTTTTGTTTAGTTTTAATTTCCTTTCTATCGGTGCCTATGTGTCATCCATCTTGATATCCATAAACCCAGAGGTGGGCATTGACTAGCATCCAGCCGTGGATGGCAGATGCCCTCACAAAACAATTGACACTGCAAAGAGGATACCACGGCAATAATCACAGGTGTGATGTATCTTCCATGTCTCCCTCTTGGCTTACTAACAAGGTCCATTACACAGCTCAGTGGCTTTGAATGGGCTCAGCCAGTTGCTGGTGTGCTTGTGCTCTGAGCTGTGTCTTTCACAGTTTGATCAGCTAGGTGTTAGTTTTCTCAAATTTTACTGGCCTGAGATGGCCTGAATAGGTGGAGAATAGTATTAAAGAGCCTAATCTCTGGAAGAATTAGGGAACCATAAAAGGGAATAGAGGATGAGGAACTTGGAGACACCAGGGCCAAGCACTGATCTCAGTATTTCCATAACACTGTGCATAAAGGAATAGTGGATTCCCTAGGTGGTCACTATGGTAACGTGGCATTCAGATGCCAATGACCAGAACCTACAAAGTCAAATGTGTTTTAGTTGATGTTGCTGTCCTCTGTTTTCTCAAAGTACTTTGATCCACATTGAAATTCCCCAGAAGAAATAATTAAAAGAAAAATTTCTGTAAAGTTTACTGAGTTACAAATTTAAATATAAAATTATTGCAAATAAAGAGAAAATGTGATTTGTTTCTGAAAAATAAATGCCTAGGTTACAATTAAGAGTTATTATAAGGTTACATAGTAAAAGAAAGGCAGATTAATTCGGTTTGCATCTGAAATCCAAAAATAAAAATGTAAATTACCTACAATTAAATCCTCAACCCAAGGTATATGTTTTATTGAATGGGACTCTAAATTTGCCATTGTAACCCAAGGATATCAAGTAATAAAGGTTACCAAGCTGTAACACAACCCATACAACCTTGGAAAAGAGGGGATAAGTCATCCAAAGGTTTTTTCATTCAGTAGTCCAATTTATCCTTTATTATGAAAAATAAAAATAGATAATATCTGACTACATATTATCATAATTCTATAGTGCTTCCTGTAAACTTCTAATTCTGAACATTATTAAAATAACAAATTCCACTGAATTGGCCTTTGGCAAAAACTTTAGTTTCATAGTTGGCCTATTTGCAACTTGCACTCACTTTCATTTTTTATTTTTTTGTATTTTTATTTTTCCATTTTTATACTTTTATTAGTGTGTTATAGTCTCATATCATAATGTAGTTCATAGTAATTGTGACCTACATGCACACAGCACTTGGTGGGCTTTCCTTTGGCTCTCTTCCCACTCCCCCCTTCCCCATACAGGATACTAAGATTGGCATTGGTATTTTCACATATGTACATAATGTCAATGTCTTTGATTCTCCTCCCCCCCCCCACCTTCTCCTAGACCATCTTCCTTGCCCCACTGGAGTTTCTCTTCCATTATCTGGAGTCCCTCTGGTATCCCGATTACTCCCTAGCTTCCGCATATGAGAGAAAACATATCATCCTTCACTTTCTGTGACTGGCTAATCTCATTTAACCTGATGTTCTCCAGGTCCATCCATTTTCCTGAAAATGACATAATTTTGTTCTTTATTGCTGAGTAGAATTCCATTGTGTGTGTATCCCATAATTATGTAATTCATTCATCTGTTGATGGACACCTAGGTTAGTTCCATAATTTGGCTATTGTGAATTGTGCTGTAAATATTTTAGTAACATATACATATCCATATTGATAGCAGCACAGTTTACAATAGAATTCACCTTCAAAAGGAAACAGTACGCTTTATTCAACTCCCTATACTACCTAAGTAATCCAAACATCATACATAAACCAGGTAGACAAGACCTCAATCACAATTCGGTTGTACCTCAAAATCCAGCTATGGGATTTATGTTTGATACTTTTTACACATAAAGATATCCAAAGATTAAAGAGCTTTAAGCAACATTTATTGGGCCTATTTCTATTTTTGAGATATCATATATATTTAAAAATTTCATTGTTATCTACTTAGTTAATAATCCATAAATCTGTTTACTGCAAATGATACTGACATTAGCTACAAGCTGGTAAAGCTAAACCATAGACTATACAACAAGCACTTCCTTTAAATATACCATTGGACTCCATTCTAGATGAGGCCTTAGCCTTATTCATGCTTTTTTGAAGCCCCTTAACTACTTAAGATGGTCACTGATTGTCCACAAATTACTTATACGAAAACCAGCCTTCTCCAACCTGCATACATACATACATACATACACTATTGAAATGATTACTAGCCACATAGTGGGCCTTACTGGAGACTTACACATACAGATCTTAAACCAGTAATACGTTGGGCCCATCTCCCCATTATGCCTGAGTCATGAAGAAAGCAGCCACTGAGATGTCCTGGGGAAAGTCTCCTAATTAAAATTGAAATGATTTTTTTGGGTTAAGGCCAGAATTGTGTCATGTGCTGTATCTCTTTGCAGGAGGGAATGACCTTGCCTTGTTCTCAGTCCTTTTCCTGAAATGATGGCTGCAGAGGAGGTCACCCCTCTCCTGGAGTTACTCGCCATTGTGGGTACGGTGCTCTTGGGACAGTGTAAACAAGCAAAAATAGAAGAAAGAAAGAAAGAAAGAAAGAAAGAAAGAAAGAAAGAAAGAAAGAAAGAAAGAAAGAAAGGAAGGAAAAGAATTTGTGTACCGGGAGGAGAGTGTCACCATCACAGTGATGGGCTCGATTCAGAACAACTGAGGAGAACCTTCCACATATGGCACAACTCAGAAAAACATTTCCATCATTCAATGTTATGTACTTCCCAAATATCCTTTTTCTCACTTGAGCATATATAAATACATTGCACAAAATAATTGTGGTCTATACTTTGTGTCATAACTTCACAATGTATCACTTTGGAACTGATGTTCCCATTTTTTTCAGAACTATTATTTTCAGTATTGCAGACTTAATTGCATTTTAAATTGATGTTAGAGGATGCGCCTATTTAGGGAAAAATGAACTGTGTATATTTGTAAGAAAAATCAATCTTGATATTGAGCCGTTTTTGAGTACAACATTTTGCCTTGAATTTAATGTTTAAAACATATCCTTTAAAAAGAATATATACATAAACACAGATATTTAGAAACATCATTTCACAACATATTTTGAAGACTTTTGTAAAAGCAAAAGAAACTAAATTATTTTTTCTCCAATGGTATCCTAGTCAAATCAGTGAAGTAAGAAGCAAATGACTCTTTGGTATTTCTTTAATTTTGTGCTGAAGCAGTTTTTAAATTTAGTTTCATTACAGTGAGCTCAGTTTTCCCTTCAAAGTAATGAGTTCCCTGCAATGAGTTTTACTGAACTGACAGATGTTTACAATATGCATAACCAGATACATATATAAACATTTAAGACTTCGATAGATGTGCAATTGGAGCAGGGATAGAAAAGAAAATGAAAATAGCAGATTATTTCTTATTAAACCCATCCAGAAAGGGCATGAATTATATAACTTTAGGGTGCAATTGCCACTAGATCAATGGAAATTTATTCACAAAATTTCCTAGGAGCAGAGATGAACATATACTATTTACATTTCTCATTTAACATATTATAAATTTATACATGTCAATAAGTTATATACTTTGAAGACCAGGAGGCAAATTTTGAATAAGAAATGAGCTTTTGATCTCGTTTTCATGTTTAGTTACATGTAGAAAAACATCAAAGTTTAAAGTGCTTGCATCAAATCCAGAAAGTTACCTTGTATGGTGATGATAGGAGCTATACACATTACAGTCTTGATGCTACAACTCTAAGCTAGCTTAAAAATGTAATTGTTTTCTTTTATTTTCTTTTTCAAATATTGTCCTTAGTATGCACTTTGATGCTGAGAAGGTTTTCCAGACCAATTCTTCAGGGTGTGAAACAATTCCAAGGCTCTCTACCTTTCCTTCTATTACTATTCCCACAACAACCGTTACTTTCCAATAGAAATGTCATCTAATGAATGGAAATATATTCCACATAAATTCTTCCTATCTCAATGATGTCAAAAGCAAAGGAGTACTTGATATACAGAAACAATTGACATGAGACCAACATTTAATTTAAAAACTTGTTTGGAGTACACTTCTATTTTGTCAGCAGTAGGTAATCCTTCAACTTTAAAATTGAGCCGCAAATTAAAAAAGAAAGAAGCTGATTTCAAAATAGTTGAGAGATTTTACTGATACTTTTACTGAATTTCTGTATGGTTCTATGAGACCAAACATATGAACTTTATCTTGAAATTTATAATATGGATCACAAATGATCACCAACAGCCATCTTTGAAAAACAAGTAGGGTGGCAGTTGGTTTTCAAGGAAAAGATAGGAAATTGGAGTTAGATCCGTGAAACACTGCTGAGATAAAAATTTCAAAAAGTCCTTATATACCTGTTAGCACTGGATTATCTCTGAAAAAGAAGGGTAGAGATGGTTTTCTGAGAGCCTGTGGGTGTTTTCATAGTAAAGAGTTAATATGTTGAGAATTCAGTTTACTGAGTTTCCCCCCACACCCTAGAACCCTATAAATCCTGCTTAGGTTATACTGATGTATTCCAGTTCTAACATCTTTGAAAAAAATATTCCTAGGATAGAATACTGTAGATTCAGTGTTGTGAATTGTGATAAGATATTTTAGTTGAGCAAATGATTTAATAGGCTTTCCTTAACTTTCATGTTTCAGCAAGAATTTCTAAGTAAACCTTACATGTTAAATTTTTTCTGTAGAAGAAAGAAATGGTGTTTGTGAGTTTCTGCTTGAACCAGAAGACATTTTGACATTATTCATGTGGAAAATATTTATGTGCATAAAGGAAACAAATAAAATTAGGCCATGTTGTTTTGGTAACCACTTTAGTGTATTGTATGACAGTTGTGTGGTAACATGTTTTATGTGGCAATTGTTTTTTTCCTAAACAGCTAAATATTTTCCATATATTGTTTCTTTCTTCAGATGAAAAATTCAGACAGCTCTAGAAAGTTTTGGAAATAAAAAAATGCTTTTGACCTCCAGATCAAACAATTTTATTAATATTCAGTAACACGAACATCGAATGAACAGCCATCACCATATTTTCTGCATTTTCCCCATTTATTTTGTGTAAATAGGAAATCATCCACATATTAAAAATGGAAACAACCTCATACAATATTATAAGCTTTTCTTAACCCATAGATAACTTAGAAAATGCATTAACAAATAATTCACTTCTGCTATAATGACAATATACAGTTTTTCAAATAATGTTTTAGCCATTATGATACTTAACTAATGAACCAGCATTCTCATAAACTTAAAATTTAATATATGAATTCTCATAGAATTATACATAACCCAGCTATTGTAACCTCATTTTACATAGAAAATTTATCAGAAGACTAGAGAACCCCAAACTCTAACTTGGTTTACTTTTCAAAATTCACATTTTCTGTGTACAATGTGAAAATAGCTTTTGTGTAATAAAATCATGTATATTTTCCCAAAAAGGCTACCTATCAGCAGACCAATATATATTAAAGCAATTACTAAGTTTTCCTCATTCTATTTTATGGTAATTTTTCAGGGAAAATATACCAATTAATTCGACCAGTTTTGCCAAGCATTTTACCCCTACTTTTTTGTACATCTCTGGAGAGAAATTATCTCTTCTGATTCATTTTTCCAACACGTGTTTATTAAGCAACAACTACATGCCAGGCACTTTGTGCTGGTTATAAAGGTGAAACAAATAGCCATGATACCTAGATAGCTAGATCTAGTCCACTTAGGGTTTGGGAATTTATAGATTTGAAAGTCACAGAGAGAAAAAAATAGAAACTGGGTGGGAAGATGATAGGTTGAAAATGATCCCTTTGGATAATTTCTGCTTCAAATACAGAAGTTTAGAAAAAAGCCTTTGTGCCGATAGTTTTTTTTTAATGTATTATAAATACCCAAACACCTGGGAGTCAATATGTTTCAGTACTATGTTTCTTTATATCTAGAGAAGTTGTACTTCTTAAAGTTCTAAGTACTTTATGCTCCAAATTGATAGAGTGGTTCTTCTGGGTCATAAATTCTACTTACAGATATTCTCTTCCAGTCTACAAGGCCACTGAAATGTCTATTCCTGAAGCATATGAGCATGGATTAAACACATCAATATATACTATGTTCTTTTAATGTGTATAGAAGCAAGAAATAAAACAATGCAGATGTAACACACAGTTTTACTTCTCTGATTGATTCACTTCACCGGGTGTTGTAACTTGGTTGTTGAATGGTTCTGAAAGGCCCATATGTTAAAGGCTTGGTCATCAAGGTAGGACTACTGGGAAGTGATGGAACCTTTAGGAGAGCTGGTTCAAACGGAAGATCCCACAGCCATTGGGGACATGCGTTGGAAGGAAATTCTTGTAGGACTTCTTGGCTCTTCTTGCAATAGGATTGTCCCACCCTCTTCTTCTCTCTGCTCTTACTGTAAGGTATAAACTCTTACATGTAGCCACCATTTGTCTTTGCACCAAGATTTGACTGCAGTCAGGAGGACTCTTATTTGAAATAGTGTTCATTGGAACTATTGACCAAAAATAAATAAATAAATAAATAAATAAATAAATAATTGGCCTTGAAAAATACTGTTTTCTGATAC
>PVJS01020973.1:21829-32109 GCA_004027185.1 Glis glis
GGGGATTGAACCCAGGGGCGTTCTACCTCCGCGCTACACCCCCAGCCCTATTTTTTTTGCTTTATTTTGAAACCGGGTCTCACGAAGTTGCGGAGGGCCTCACTAAGTAGAGAGAGAGAGAGAGAGAAACAGGGAAAGAGAGAGAGAGAGCTGAGGCTGGCCGCGAACCCGGATCCTCTGGTCTCCGCCTCCCAAAGTACTGGGATTACAAGCGTGCGTGCGCCACCACGCCCGGCTTACCTAGTCATTTTAATATGTGACTTGTTAAAGAGAGCCAAAAGCCATCTGAAGAAGTTCAATTGGGTATCAAGAAAAGACATATAAAGCACAGGGGCACTCTACCTCGAGCTACATCCCCAGTCCTATTTTTTTATTCTTTATTTTGAAGCAGTCTCACTAAGTTGCACAGGGCCTCACTAAGTAGCTGAGGCTGGCTGCAAACCTGGATCCTCCGGTCTCAGCCTCCCAAGTATGGGATTACAAGCATGCGCCCCCACGCCCTGCTCAGCCTTTTATTTTTAATCCCTGTCGTCTTTATCCAATCAATCTGTTAAAAGAGTTCTTAGTTGCAGACACCAAAAAACTTTGTGAGTACAAAAGCATAAAAGTGGTTTATTAAAATTATTAGATAGTAGCTCCCACATTACGGAGAGTGGTAGACAACTAGTTTGAAGATT
This sequence comes from Glis glis, assembly GCA_004027185.1. Taxonomy (NCBI): domain Eukaryota; kingdom Metazoa; phylum Chordata; class Mammalia; order Rodentia; family Gliridae; genus Glis; species Glis glis. The sequence continues at coordinate 22,507 of PVJS01020973.1, forward strand.
CCCTGGCTTGGAAATGGACCCTAAATCCATCTTGCAGCAAGACGCCAGCACTGCTGTTTCTGATGATCACTGAATTCGGAAGCCCTAACTACGTGCTGTCCCCAGATGCTGGCTCTACCACCAACACTGCTGACACTGTGGTCTCAGGAACCTGAGTTTACTACAACTGCTGTTGCCTCTACTGAGAATTCAGTTACTCTCTTTCTATCCAATTGTTCTCTCCTAATTCCATGTCTGGGCCAGTGTTGTGTTTGGTGGATCCTAGGTCAGTTGCCTGTGTTCTAACATAAATCAATGCTGGGAAACCTTGTGCACATCATCATTATCCTTCAGTTTGGAATTTCTCAAGCATAAGTCAGCAGTTCAAATGAGATATCCCCAAAAGCCAGCAAATGTCTACTATTCTCACCCACAGTTTTCCCTAAAGTTGGAGTCTGATTTATGATACTGATACTGGGGGTTAGTCAGGGACCATCTTTGGTTGTTGGCAGTAAGATCTCCAGGATGAAGAAAATATGGGGTGTCATTATCTGGAGGAGAACAAACAGCAAATAGCAGCTGTATTCTGCAGACCCATCCCTTATATAGGGTTCCAGGCAAAATGGTGCACATCCACATCAGTGTGGGCATGCATATGCATGGTACATTTTGCTTAGTCATTGTACATGTGTTTTACCCTTTGCATAGTCATTGCACATGAGTGTTACACATTGTCATTGCATATAACTATATGTAATGTGCATGCAGGAGATGTGGCTACACCCATGACCATGCAGGGACTGCACACACCTGCGACTCTTCAGGATGTGAGCATGCTGTGACTGTGTGGGGTCATGATGTCACCACCAGCTTATCCTCTGCCTGGGTTCCCACACTCTACCCTCTGCAGGGTGGCAGTGCATGACTTGACCCTGAGAGCACTAACACTACTCTATTCTGGAAAACCACCACCTCTGTGTGGTTTTGTCCATTAACAGGGAAAGAGTCCATCAGGATGTATTTAATGCTTCTGCAACATGTTGGGCTAAGGCTTCCACCTATAGCTCTACATCTATAGTACCATCCCCCAGAACAAACAAAAATAACATAGCTCTTGGGGCAACCATCCAACAATTTGGTTGGTCACAGAGCAGTTTACCTGTTCTGTACAAAAAAAGGTGCTATGTTTACAAGCTCTACATGTTCCCCTTTTAACCAGCCCCACCCATATACTAGAGCATATCCCAACAAGGGGAGGGGGCATTATTACATTTTTAGCACAAGTCCTCAATTATACAATATAGTTCATCCAATTCTGGGGTGCTGTAGTTCCCTTCACAAAGTAGTCCAGTTATCAGCAGTAATGGGGGCAATGTGCCACAGGAGGCCTTCGGCTGCCTCCACTGGTAGCTCAGTGCAGACTCAGCAAGAGGAGGCCTCTCAAAGGCGTGTGTCCAGGAAAGCAGGCTAACCCTTGCTGCTAACCTGGACAGTAGGACAGGGCAGAGAGACCATTATAGGTATGTTCTTCCCTTCTGGGATGATGCAGCTGGGCCTTCTGTCCCAGGACCCATGGCTCCAGGAGTGTAACCCATGGCTCCTGAGACACCTGCACATGCCAGGGCCACTCCCAGTCATCTTGCCATCCCAGGGTCAAAGGTTTGGGTGCAGGGAGTAAAAGGGCTTCTCCCCTCACCTCTGGTTACACCTGGGAGTCTTCCAAGCTCCCTTCCCCATAGGGGCTTTGGGCATCTCCAGTTCCATGGGTACTGAAGGGGTTGTCACTCAGAACTGTACTGGCCCCAGCAGAGTATTTAGCTGGTCAGTCAAAGGTCTACTAAAAAAACTATACTCATTGCTCTAAATATGCACCTACTTTATCAGAGTAGGCATTTGGGCTATCCCTTTCTGGGGGGTCCATGTCCAGAACCTCAACCAACCTTCAACTAAGTATGTACCTCACTTTGTCGGAGTGTTTGGGCCATCTCTGTCTGGGAGGTCTGAGTCCAGCACCTCAACCAACCTTCAATAGGGTAGGTGGTCTGTACCATCACTTACTCAGTACCTGTAATAGGCTCATAAGCTAAGAGGGCAGCATATACTGCTGCTAACTGTTTCTCAATGAGAGAGTAACATGTCTCTGACCTTTTTCATAACTGTGACCAAAATCCAATTGGGCTGTTTCTAGCATCTTGTTCTGTCATAATCCCAAAAGACCTAGACATGTCTGTTTGTTCCCAGTCTATCACTGTTTTGGGTATCACCTCTATGTTTCCCAACCAGACAACTCCCAAGAATTTGACAGAATACTCAGTTCCCTGGGCCTTCTCTTTGTTGACAGCCCACTCACATTCCTGGAAAGCAACTCAGATACTGCATGCAGCTACTTCGAACTCTGTAAGAGAATCAGAGGTTAGCATAACATCATCAATACAATGGTACAACCGTACAGCCTCAGGCTTCCACCAAGAGGCTAAATCCTGTGCCACTCAGCCATGACACACGTCAGGCTTCTGCCAAGAGGCTACAACATAATGGAACTGTCCCAGTTCATGTGACAGGCGATCCATCAGTTCTGAAACATTGGGTACTGCTGCATGCAAAGGAGGTATCACTTTATTTAGTTCCCTATAGTCCACTGTCATGCGTCAGGAATTGTCAGGTTTTTGTACTGGCCACACAGGAGAATTGAATGGATTATGAGACGGGCATATTACACTGGCCTTTTCTAGCTTTAGTATCATTTGTCCAATTTCATCACATCCCCTTGGTAACTTGTACTGCAATACATTCACAATCCTCATGGCTTGGTGGAGTTGTAAGGGAGCATGATGAGGATGTCTTCTAGTACCACAGGTGCCCATAGCCTGAATTTTCCAATAGTTGTCTGCACACCCATGTCTGCAAGCACATTCACCACCAGGATATACTCAGCTATGAAGGATATACCCAGGACACATTGTACATTGCAGAGGGACCAGGAAATCATCAATTCCAATAGTCCTCACATCAGCTGGTTCCCCTGCCAAGTGGGTACCCCAACTGAGACTCTAGTCTGAGAGAAAGTCAGCCACAGGTATCTCTCTAGCTAGTGAGAAGTTAGGCTCTAATACCTCCAGAGCCTTCCAAAAATCTGGTTGGGAACATACATGGTTCCAATCCTCTGGTGGGGTTCATGCTCCCAGGTATGCCACTACTGGGAACCCCAGGGAGGCCAGGGGCCACATCTCCTCCTCCCTCCTGGGTTGTTCCTCCCCTGGCTGCTCCTCCAGAGGGGTTCTGGGGGCACTCACCACATCCTGATGACTGTGCATTGTCAGGGGCCCAGTCAGGGGCCAGCTGTGGTTGCAGGCAGTGAGATCCCCAGGATGTAGAAAGCATGTGGAGTCACCATCCAGAGGAGAACAAACAGCAACTTTATTCTGCAGACCCATCCTTATGTAGGGTTCCAGGCAAAATGGTGCATGTCCACATCAGCATGCACATGAGTATTAAACTTTGCTTAGTCATTGCACATGTGTGTTACATTTTGCATAGTTATTGCACATGTTACAGTTCATATAGTCATTGCACACAAGTCACTATTGCACACATAGTCACTATACACAACGTGCATGCGCCAGATGTGCACACACCCGCTATTCTTTGGGAGGTGGGTGCACCCATTACTCTGCAAGGACTGGATGCACCTATGACTGTTCTCAACGCACCCCACAGTTGCTCACAGTCATGCCCTCACCACCCACCAGTACTCTGCCTAGGCCCCCACACTAGGGAACCTAGGTAAAATTAACCCTACTAGAGAACATTTATTTATAAATGAATTTAGAAGCAGAAAAAAAAGGTGGTTAAAACCTGGAAAGTTTTTTTTATCTAAGCTTTTAGATCAAGGTTTCTCCTTAGGTTCATTTAGACATGAGACAGCTTATAGTTGATTTGCCCATCTGATTGCTGTTTGCAGTGCCACAAATTTTAAATTTACATAATATCATGTTCTATATTTTATTATGTGCTATAGGTTCTTCAAGAATGGGAAGTTGCACTTGTAAAACATTGCTTGGATAATAATAATAAAAGTGGTAAGATAAACATGATCTCAATGTATTCAAGACTGCAGATTGTAAGCATTACTGGATCTCAGCTGAGCTTATAAAGTGTATATTTGTCATATTGAGACTAGAAGTCTTTTGTTTGGGTTTTTGGAATTCAGTTGCCCATAGATAGCCCTTGGACACACAAAATGGAAGAGTTTAACCAATTTTCTGTTCTGAACTGAAATACTTTACCAGTGGCCCCTGCTGTGAGTGAAATTGACTTAGATTACAAAATCTACAGTCGCAGCAAGGGTCAGGGGTAAATCACATCACTACCTGAGAGTGTATCCTGCCAGCTGCAAGTCAGTACGAGAAGAAAATAGAGAAAACATGAGGACAAAAAATAAACATCCACAATAAATGTTTTAAAGAACTATAATAAAACTTCTATGCTCTTGCAACAGTTAAATTCTGCTTCACTGGAGAGGTTGTTGGCATTTACCTACAACTTGATTCTTATTTGTCTAAGATTTTATTTGAGCAGTGTTGTAGAAATGGCTGTATGTCAAAATTTTAGAAATTTTCTAACTTAAATACCATTCAATCATCTTTTAATATTGTTTACCTCCCATAGTAAATGAAAAAGAAGGACACTCAAAGGAAATACAACATGTGGCTAGAGACCTCATGTTCATAATGTAAGTAAAACCAGAAACAATTCTAACAGACTGATTTCAAGAACTCCACAAAAGTAAATTCTAATGTACATATATGCACAAAGTATGCATGCCCACACATTTATGCACAAAGAGCTTGCTTTCGCTAATGCTATTAGCGCTCTGGATACTAGACCTTAATGCTAAATTAGATTATACTTTGTATAGTGTTTAGTGATAACTTCCTTATTTGAACATCATCTTTGTCATAGTCTGGAAACATTTCTCTTTGAGCTAAAAAGATGCTGTCCTCAGTGTAGACTTGCATTATATCTCCTAAAACGCCACGTCAGTCCCAACATTTAAGCAGTTTCTCAAGGCAGAATCTAAAGAACACATGTAAGGGAAGCCTCTAGCAAACTTAATATTAATCTTTTTCCTAAATTTCTGTATCCCATCTCTGGTACTGGCCACTGAAATCTTCATTTAAACACCCACACATGATCCTTATGTTCACCAAAGTCTGGTAATCATGTATTTTTAACTATAAAATGTCATTATATGTAAATATTAGATATCTAAATTATAATAACTGTAATTAAATCATTCCTTAATTGAAAAATGTAATGAAGGGAAGGAGCAGTGAACATTGAAGTAAAATTTTAAGATTTTTCTCAACACTTTCATTAACTCATTTATTCATACTGCTATAATTTTTGCATGGATCTCTTTAATGACTTTGCAGTTACATTGTAGAATCACATGAAATGCATATTTGTATCTGTAGATACTTGGCACATATGTGGATTCATGAATCCTTTCAAACACTCTGCTTTTTTTGAAGGTTACATAAGTTACTGTTTAGAAACCATTGTTCCAAACTGTAAGTAATGTTCCTTCCTATTCTGAACATAAGTTACTGTTTAGAAACCATTGTTCCAAACTGTAAGTAATGTTCCTTCCTATTCTGAACCAGATAAGAATGTTTAACCTTTTCTAATATTTGTAACCAGTTACAGGTATGTAACAATCACAAAACAGTTACAGGTATGTAACAATCACAAAACAGAAAGGAAATATGTTCTGGGTTGTACTCATAAGAATCCTCTTAACTTGTAAGAAATTGTCAGGACAGCAAAGTCCTGATTTTCTATTGTGAATGTCAATTGTTACAACTCTATTTTGCTAAAAGCCATCTTAAAGTAATAATTCTGGAGTCATGGATTACATTTTGGAAAAATAATCTTATGTAATTAATGTTTTTTTTTGTGTGTGGTACCGGGGATTGAACCCAGGGGTGTTCTACCTCCGCACTACACCCCCGGCCCTATTTTTTATACTTTATTTTGAAACTGGGTCTCACGAAGTTGTGGAGGGCCTCATTAAGTAGAGAGAGAGAGAGAGAGAGAGAGAGAGAGAGAGCTTGAGGCTGGCCGTGAACCCGGATCCTCTGGTCTCCGCCTCCCAAAGTACTGGGATTACAAGCGTGCGCCACCACGCCCGGCTTTGTAATTAATGTTTTAAAACCATATTAATAATAGTTCTTAATTGATTATCAAAGCCTGCTTTTGTATAAAATCCATAAATGGAAAACAATGCAGAAAAAAGACAGTTGTCCTCTGTCCCCATCAATGATGACCAGTGTTATTTGGGTGAATTTTCTAGTATTCTTGTACTTTCTCTTTAAAAAGTATTAACATTATGTAAGTTATTATTTTTTGCATAATGTTATATTATTCTTGTTTTCCATTTCATTACATATTATTTATTCTTATAAATACAATGGCTACGTATGTCATAAAAACACTATAACTTACTTATACAGCATTGTGCTTTAAGTATTTACATAGTTTGCAATATTTCCAAGCAATAAATGACATTGAAATTAATTGGAAGCTTAAAGCATTGTATTGGTTTTGGATATTTCCTTCGGGAAAATTTATAAGAATAAAAGATGTAAATGATAAAAGATATCAATGCTTTGATATCTACTTGAAAATTATTTATTGGACTTTTAAATGGCCTTTTGAAGGTAAATATAAAAATACATATCAAAATCTTTTTAAAGATGTCCTTGTTATTTAACTTGTGCATTAGGTATTAGTAACAAAAATATAATGATAATGGGTAGGCTAAAATAATCAGATGTTTATTCATTTTAACAGGGAAAAGCACACTAAGGGTAGCTAACTAAATAATATGAACTTTCATAGATGAAAAATATTGAAAAAAGGATATAAAATTACCTTCAACATATTAGCTTTAAAACTTGGTTACAAAACCATATATATCCATATCCATATCCATATCCATATCCATATACATGTACTCCCCAGTACACAAATAGACAGAGATAGATCATTTAAATATATTATATACAGCCAGGCTTGGTGGCGCATGCTTGTAATCCCAGCATTTGGGAGGCTGAGACCGGAGGATCTGGGTTCATGGCCAGCCTCAGCTACTTAGTGAGGCCCTCGACAACTTAGTGAGACCCTGTTTCAAAATAAAGAATAAAAAAAATAGGGCTGAAGGTGTAGCTCAGAGGTAGAATGCCCATGGGTTCAATCCCCAGTACCGCAAAAATAAATAAATAAATAAATAAATAAATAATATACACATAAAACTGATAAAAATGAAAATATTTATAGTTTAAAATTTTTAATTTCTTTTAACTAGTAAAAACATAAAATTATACATGCTAATGGGGTACCATGTTATACTTCAATACATGCATTTACATTGTATTGTCTAATGTTTAAGTCAGGTTAACATATCTATCTCCTCAAATATTTATCATTTCTTAATGGCAAAAAAACCTTTCCTAATCCAATAATGTACTGTGCATCCCACATTCAGCCTCCTGTACAATATCTGCATCCACCCTACAGTGCAACAGCACACCAGAACTTCTCACTCCTATCTAACAGGAACTCAGTATCTATTGATCAATATCTCTCCATATTCCTCTGGTAACCACTAACCACTGCTGTACCCTCAACATCTATGAGATCATCTTTTGTGCGTGTGTGTGGTACTGGGGATTGAACGCAAGAGCATTCTACCTCAGAGCTATACTCCCAGACCTATTTTATTTTTATTTTTGAAACATGGTCTCACTAGATTGATGAGTCTCACTACTTGCTGAAGCTGTCCTCAAACCTGTAATCCTCCTATCTCAGCCTCCCAAGTACTGGGATTATAGGTGCGTGCCACTACACCTGGCTATGAGTTTGTCTTTTTCAGATTTAACATATGAATGAGATTTTGTGGCACTTGTCTTTCTGTGCCTGGCTTATTTCACTTAACACGATGATCTCCAGTTCCACCCATGTTGCAACGAATGACAGTTTCATTCTTTTGTATGTATGGCTGAATAGTACTTCATTTTGTATATATACCATATTTTCTTCATCCAGTTATCAGTTGAAGGACACTTAGGTTATTTTTCATTCCTTGGTTATTGTGAATAGTGCTACAATGAACATGGGAGTTCAGATGTCTTTTCAACATATGGATTTTCATTTCCTTTAGATATATAACTATTAATAGGATTTCTAGGTCATATAGCAATTCCATTTATAATATTTTGAGGAATCTCATACTGGCTGCATTATCTCACATTCCCACCAAAAATGTGCAAAGTTTTCTACTTCTCCACATGTCAGGCTGACACTTTTTTTTGGGGGGGGGTTATGTTGGGCTGCACCCAGGGGCATTCTACCTCTGAGCTACAGCCCTATTTTACTTTTTATTTTGAAACAGGGTCTTGCTAAGTTGCTGATGGTCTTGCTAAATTGTTAAGGCTGGCTGGCCTCATACCTGCAATCATCCTATTTTAGCCTCCCAAGTACTGGTATTACAGGTGTGCACCGGTAAATTTATGCCAAGTTTCACTTACAAAAGCCTTGGGTAAAAATACCACTTTCCATACCTTTATCAGACAACACACTATTTGAAATGCTAAATGTCCTTTTAAATAGTTGCATTAAAACTATTTAATAGTTGTACTTAAAGCTATTTAAATACAGTAGTGCTATTAAAGTATGTGCTTTAAATTCATTTAAAAAAGCAATATCCATGAGTAATTTCAGTTTAAAAATCTTGCACTGTATTTGAAACTAGACAAATATGGTCTCTCAAGTACCAAGTACTGAGATTATAGGCATGTGCCAATATGCCCAGCTACAAATTATTTTTACTAAATTCTTTAGTAAACAATTACACAATGTTAATAATCCATTTGCATTTAAATAGGTGTGAGCCTAGCCTAGTGGCTATACATAAGATTCTATGCTTTAACTATGAAGTAGAACATGAAAAGTCAAAGATTTCATTTTCATTTTGACTTTCTTAACAATTATATAAATTATTTTCCTTCTCTCCTTTGTTTTTTTTTTGTGGTACTAGGGATTGAACTGATGGACATTCTACATCTGATCTACACCCCAGCCCTGTTCTACTTTTTATTTTGAAACAGGGTAAAATTTGCCAATGCTGGTCTCAAACCTGTTATACTCCTGTCTCAGTCTACCAAGTACTGAGATTATAGGCATGTGCCAATATGTTCAGCTACAAATTATTTTTACTAAATTCTTTAGGAAACAATTACACAATGTTAATAATCCATTTGCATTTAAAGTTTTGGTATTCTCATAAGCACCATAAAGCTTTCTGCAGAAAATTTTGAATGGATAGTCTCCTATGAAATTCTGCAATTCATTCATTTCTCCACACAAGTTAATAAAAATTATGGTTTTCTTTCATGATATCATATAATGGTGTTAAAAGTAGATTATTAATGGTAATTATATAGAATAGTCATTTTTTCTAATTAAAAGTACAGAAATTGACTCAAAATGTAAACTGACCTTTCTTGAAAAAGGCAGAGTGACCTATAATGTGTGTACTCATTCTTTTTTTTTTTTTTTTTT
>PVJS01020974.1:0-32014 GCA_004027185.1 Glis glis
TACCAACATCATTCTCAGTGCTACATGTGGGGGGGAGGCGGGGGGGAGACGGGGGGGACACGGGGGGGAGGGACACCAAGAGCTGTGTGCATGTATGTTAACACCAAACTGATACTCATTGTGAAGTGAGACTACAATGCACCAATAAAAACGTAAAAAAAAAAAGAAGTGGAATGCTTCCATAACAAAAAACCTAAAACATGTGCTGTTGTCTTGTAAATAAGACGGCAGACAGGAAAACATTGTGCTCAGTAAAGTTGGAGAGGAAATGACAAAGCGTTTGGTCAGAGCGTTACCTGCTGTGTCACAGACGTCAGCTCGCTTCCTTCCTGGGCTCATAGCTACACATTGGGAAGTCATGTGTTTGGGCTCTTACTCTCTGTGTTTAGCAAGATATAATAAGAAACAGGGTGCACAGGCAATAATCAACTGGTTTTTAAGCACAAATAAAAGGCAATAAAGAGCTGGGCGTGGTGGCGCACGCTTGTAATCCCAGTACTTTGGGAGGCGGAGACCGGAGGATCCGGGTTCACGGTCAGCCTCAGCTCTCTCTCTGTCTCTCTCTCCCTGTCTCTCTCTCTCTCTCTCTCCTTAGTGAGGCCCTCGTCAACTTCGTGAGACCCAGTTTCAAAATAAAGTATAAAAAATAGGGCCGGAGGTGTAGCGCAGAGGTAGAACGCCCCTGGGTTCAATCCCCGGTACCGCAAAAAAAAAAAAAAAAAAAAGGCAATAAAGAAAGTTCAGAAACTGGTCCTGTAAGAGTTAGAAAACTACCAATTTCGGGACCTCAAACAGTAAGAGATAAGATTGAAAGAAGCTTTGAGAAACAAGTGCTAATTCATTAACCTTTAGCTCTGGGAATAACCAGAGCTAAAATAAAAGTAAAATAAAACTAAAATAAAAGTGTGACCTTCTCCAGGTTTAAGGCACCCCAAGGGAGCACCCATTAAGTTGGGAGGTAGAGGGGTTCAGAAGCAAGGAAATAAACTTGAGGAATGCCTGTAAAAAGAACTTTGGAGATAGTGGTTGACAATGGAAATGACTAGAAGCACAACGTGTAGAAGTCTACTCAGTTATTGAGAGAAACATATTACCTAAAGAGCCAAGACTGCACATGAGAAAAGAAAAAGGCTAACCTGGCCGAGACATGAACATTCCTGTGGACCCCTAAACTTCCACAAGCAAGAGTCAGGCTTTGAAGACCCCAACAGCCATCTCACACATGAACAAGGAGAACAATGGATAAAGCCCTCTCTGGAGGTAGAGAAAAGAGGCACAAAAGGTCCTGCATAGGAGATTGCTTTCTAGGGTGCAGAATCAGAGCTCTACAGAGAACTGCACGCCTCCCCAAGCAGCCGGCCTCCTGTCCAGCACTTGCTGCACTGGATTCCGGCATTGCTAGGAACCAGTGACTTCCAGGGTCTTCCTTTCCTTTCCCCAATAAAAGGCTCACTACATTTTCCCTGTCCCTTACCACTATTTGTATATCAGGTGTGGGGGAATGTGGGGAAGGAGGGAGGACTTATTTTAGTTTGTAGATCAACAGATCAAGGGAAGGCATATTTGAGCTTAATGGAAAGGACTCCAGAGACCTGCGGTCCTGGCCTGAGCTGGATGTAGTGACTTCTGGGATTTTAAGTTATCTCTCTTGCAGATGGGATTAGTGGTGTGTGTGTGTGTGTGTGTGTGTGTGTGTGTGCGTGCGCAGAGGTAAAGTCACCTGATCTTTGGTTTCCAAGGGACAGACAATGGCAGACCTTACTAGTGCTCACCCATATATATGTGTTGTTCTATATTTCCCTGCCCTTCTTCAAATATGGACTTCCTTTACAAAGTTAAATTATATTTCGAGAGGGAAGGCAGGTCCACACACATGTGAAAAGAATTGGTGCATGCAGCGTTTGTACCTGATCCCAAAAATGTCTCTTGCACACACTTTGTTTTGTCTAGATGGCTGGGACCAAAGGATGCTGAGATGATGTAGCCACATCCAGGGAAGGAGTCAGGTAGGATTTCTAAGTGACTGCTTTGAAAAGAGCCCTCCAACCTGCTTCAGACTGCAAAGAGAAATAAATCACTAAGACTCTTTTATGGCAGCTAATGTTATTTACTCTGAGTAATACAAAGCAGATTGGTTAGCTGCTCCCAGACCAAGTGGTACCTGAGAACTGAAGCAATGGAGCAGGGTCTACCATAGACACTAAAGTTTAGAGGAATGTTCTGGGGGGGACCAGAGTGAAAACGGCAAAAGCATAATGGACTTAGAACATCCTCCCAGAGGACCAGAGATGCGTTTAAAGCAAATGATTTATTAGTGCTAGAGAAGCAAAGAGGGGCTTGTAGGGGGTGACCATGTAAAACTTGAGAGTGGACGTCCCAGACTAAAGGTGGAATATGAGCTCATGTCTTCAGACGCGGACTTGTTTTAAATGTTAGATCATGCTTTGAGAGGCAGAGGCAGGTCCATGGATGATAGATGGATATTGGTTGGGACGAGCTCAAGATATATAGGCAGCTTCCTCAAGATCCAGGACCAGCGAGCTGGGGCAGACCCCGGGGAAGCAAGACAACTAAGGTGGATGCTGGTAAATTCTGGAAACTGAAGGATTTACAGGGTTGCATTAGGAGTGCCCTGGGAGGAATCTGAGCCATAATTTGACCGCACGATGGTGAGAGTGGAAATTTTCAGAGACATAAAAATAAAGAAGAGTTGTAGAAATTTGGCAAGTCTCCTCTCTTGAGAATGGTTTGTGGTTTAAAAGCTACAAATTAATCAGTTTGGACTCATGGCAACTTACATGCCTTATGATAAGTCTTTTACTGTGTAGCATGCCAAAGACACTAATACAGCAAGAGACGAAATTTGCACACTATAACTCAGATGGACAAACACATGCACTTTCAAAATCCAAAGATGACGTCATCCTGTCTCAAGTTTCCATCTCTACTCAGTAGATTAAAACAACAACAACAAAAAACTCTCAAATACTTCCAAGGGAGCTTGGTTCTTTTAGGTTCAATAATCTCTTTTGGGTCTTAGTAACTCAGGTATTTCATTGTATAAACTCGTTGAATTTTTCATTGTTCCCTTCTTTATTCTTTCTGTTTTCCTCCCAAGAGAATTTATAGTCTCAGGAGGTTCAGCTACCTCTTCCTGAAGCCAAGCTTCATCCAATTAGTCACAGAACTCTCTTCCCATAACTGCTGAGACATGCCTGTTGCCTCTGGTTCATGTGCCCTTTGGGCTAGCATCTGCAGTTGAAGATCTCTGCCTATCTGTGGCACCAAGACCTATTCTCTGCAGCCACCTCCTGCAATCTGCTTCTTTTGAGAACTTCTATGTCAGCCAGAAGGGCACAGGGAACTTCTAGGTTGCCTGGACACCATACTTAGGCTGGGAAGACACGTAAATGGTTTGTCCTAGCAATGTTGCCTTAACCTATGGACCTCTCCAACCATAAGCGCCTTCTTGATTTTTCTTGGAAATACCTGTCTCAGGGTTTTGCACACACAGTTCCCTATGACTAAAATTCTGCTCCCCATATCACAGGGTTCTCATTCTGAATTCACTCAGCTTTCTGCTCAAGTGTTAGACCATCAGAGATGCACTTTGTGACCACACTTTATAGAACAGTATGGCCCTTCACTCCGTACCCTGACTCTCATTGTTTTTTTCAAATGACCTATGAGTACCTAACAAAACAAATATTTATGTATCTGATTACAATTTTATCTACTAGAAGGTAAGTTTCATGAAGGCAGAAACACCATCTCTCTTATTCTTCTGCATTCCGGGTACTTAAAAAATTATAGGCCCAGAAGGAATGCTTGTTGAAGAAATGAACATATACATGTTCCCATATATGCTCCATATCACATACGCAGATGGTCAAAGACTTGAAGAACATTAAAGTACATGGGAATATTTGTAATGTGCTAAGATTATAGGCAGGTTTCCTTCCTTTATTTTCTGAACTATAAGTTTAGAATTAATAATAATGATAATTATATGTACATCAGAACTTGGGACTAACAGTATATTAGTGTCTTTAAAAGTGTTTTGTGAAAATGAAATAAGGTGATAAACATAAAATTATTTTGAAAATGACAAAGATTTTTCATTAATAGAAGAAGTTGCATAAATGTAAGGTTCTTTGGGCTAAAGATATATGCTAAAAGAGAATTAGTAAGGTAAACATATGATAATAAATGATATAGAATAAAACAGGGGCAAGGGTACTTGAGCTGTCTATATTATCTACTTATTGGGTTATTACAATTTTACTTCATTAATGTCTCCCAGCCTCGTTTCTGAATGTCATATAGACTTTTAAACTATCTCCTACATTATATAATCTCCAAACTACTTCTGTAAAATATGTCTCACATATAAAGGCAAGCCAGAAACATATCCGCTAAGTATTATGACCTCCAAATTCAGTTAAATCATATTGGAGAATATAGGAAATCTCTTTAAATCACATTTAAGAGAAGAAAGAAGCGACCTTTATCATTAATGACAAAATAATGCTCAGAATATTAGCAATGATATTGCCTAATAGTTTATTGAAAAAAATAGGGTAGGCCAAAACATCAGATCTATAGTACATTACAGTGAGGGAAAGATGTACTCTAGTTCTAGTTCATAGGAGGCTCCCCAGCCAGGGAGGAAGCCACCCCTAAGCTAGATGACTTTTCTTTTCTTTCTTTTTCTTTTTTTTTTTTTTTTTTTTTTGCAGTACCAGGGATTGAACCCAGGGGCGTTCTACCTCCGTGCTACACCCCGGCCCTAATTTTTTTTATACTTTATTTTGAAACCGGGTCTCACGAAGTTGCAGAGGGCCTCACTAGGTAGAGAGAGAGAGAGAGAAAGAGAGACAGGGAGAGAGAGAGAGAAAGAGAGAGAGAGCTGAGGCTGGCCGCGAACCAGGATCCTGCGGTCTCTGCCTCCCAAAGTACTGGGATTACAAGCGTGCGCCACCACACCCGGCGCCGCTCGATGACTTTTCTAAAACTGTCTGCAGCTTCACATCCTTCACATCAACTTAATACTTTATTTTACATTTAAGTAAATGCTTTTTTCTTCTTTCATTTTCCTACCTGTTGAATACACTGGTGTCTTCCGAGAATACTTAACAGCTGCAAAGTTCACTATCATATCATTTATGCTTTTGAATTCAAGCCCATAAAGCCGAGGAATTTAAAAGCAGATTTTTTTTTTGTAGAAGTACAGGCTTATTCCCACAAAAAGGTGTGAGGAATAGTACAATCTTGCAGCAAATAATGTATGCCAGCGATCTCAAAAGAGGGGAGAGGGAATATTTTGTCCCAGCATTATTTTTATAGCTGCTATGGTAGCTAGGAATGACTGAACCAATCAGCAAGGTGTTTAATGGACTTAGCAAAGTGCCAGTTCCCGTGATAAAAAGCAGTGGGTGGAAAGGTTTGCTCACAACCATCTCTCCAGACTTTGCTTCCTACACGGCAGAAGGACCAACCTGATCGCATGTGTTTGGATCTAACATTATTTACTGAATAATGTTGCATGGTGTTTTTTCTTTATGAAGTTAACATGTGCTTATTGTATAAAATGCAAACAATACAAAAGTATCCAGAAGAAAGAGAATAGTCACCAAAGTATCTCTAAACTACTTATCAAAATATCACTAATCAAAGATATTCGCCAACTTTTGGTGAACATCTTTCCAGAATTTTGTCTATGTGTACAAAAAAATACAGAATATATTATTTTACATAAATACTTTTTTCTATATGCTGTCTTAGTTCTGTGTGTGTGTGTGTGTGTGTGTATGTGTGTGTGTATGCACACACTAGTGGCTATTGAACACATGGTGTTCTACCACTGAACAATACCCCAGGACTTTTTATTTTGGAACAAGGTCTCACTAAATTACCACATTCTGACTGGGCGTGGTGGCGCATGTTTGTAATCCCAGTACTTGGGAGGCTGAGTCAGGAGGATCCAGATTCGAGGCCAGCCTCAGCTACTTAGTGAGGCACTCCACAACTTAGCTAGACCCTGTTTCAAAATAAAGAATAAAAATAGGGCTGGAGATGTAACATGAAGGTAGAATGCCCCTGGGTTCAATCTCCAGTACTGCAAAAAAAAAAAAAAATTACCACATTCTGAACTCAAACCTGCACTCAGCCTGTCTCAGCCTCCCAAGTCCTGGGATTATAGGTGGGTGTGTGCCACCATGCCCAGCTTAATTCTCTTTTTATTCAGAACATTATGTGTGTTTTTCCAGGTCAATGAATATAGATTATATGCCATACTTTTTCATAGGAAAAATAATTATACCTTTATATAAACTAGGAGTAGTGGGAAGAGATTCAGACTGCCTACAATACTGGGTATGGTATTACCCATATTACAGTATTATTTTCCCTTCAATAATTTATTTTGTTTCTTTCTTCCTTTCTTTCCTTTTTCGGTGTTTCTGGGGATTGAACTCAGGGCATTCTATCTCTGAGCTGAAACCCCAGCCCCATTTATTCATTTATTATTTATTTATTTATTTATTTGAAAAAGTGTCTCATGAAGTTGCTGAGGGCCTCACTAAGTTTCGAAAGCTAACCTCAAACCTGTGATCCTTGTGTCTCAGCCTCCCAAATACTGGGATTACAGGCATATTCCACGATGCCCAGCTTCAATCATTTTCTCTAGTATTATTTTTTTTCTTCCAGATAAGTTATTGAAACATTTTGGCAAATGGAACCATTACCATTTTGATTAAATTATGTCGAGTTATAGAATAATCTAGGAAGTGTAGATATCCTTGTGGTTTCCTAGCACAAGACATATCTTCCCATCTTAGTCGTCCTTCACACACCTCAGTGGAACTTGGTGATTTCATATAACATGCTTGGTTAAATTACCATGAGGTTTTTTTTTTTTTTTTGGTACCGGGGATTGAACGCAGGGGCGTTCTACCTCCGCGCTACGCCCCCGGCCCTATTTTTTGAGACTGGGTCTCATGAAGTTGAGGAGGGCCTCATTAAGTAGAGAGAGAGAGAGAGACAGGGAGAGAGAGAGAGAGAGAGAGAGAGAGAGAGAGCGTGTGCACGCGCGTGCCTGTGCAAGCTGAGGCTGGCCGCGAACCCGGATCCTCCAGTCTCCGCCTCCCAAAGTACTGGGATTACAAGCGTGCGCCACCACGCCCGGCCACCATGAGGTTTTTTTAATTGTCCCCATTTTCTCTTTGTTATATGCCATTGCTGTTGTTATTGTGAAAAGTGATCCTTTCCCGTTACACTTCCCACATTGATAGAGACCGAGACAGAGATGTTATACATAAGTTGATGCACGTGCCTTTGTCCCCAGCTGACCATCCTACAGAGCGCTCTTATTCCAGCAGAGTTCTGTCATTCAGGCCTCCTTGAGTTTGAGATACACAATGCACTATGAGCTTCAGCGGGTGCCAAAGCCTCAAGTAAATGTTTAAGCTTCGATTCCCTCATCTATAAGTTACGATTTTAATGGTCCCTACCTCATGAGGCTATCTGGAGGATTAATCAGGATAGCGTATGCCATGTAATTTTCACAGTGGTTTCAAGCAGTCGGTGAATGTTAGTGAGTAATAATGATACTAGCCATTTTCAGTGATTCTCATGGGATATACTCCAAGAATGAAACCGTGTATATTGTTTTCCAACGCATAATCCTTTTTTTTCTTGTTTAATTACATTGGAAGGGCCAGGTTGCTCAGTGGTAGACTATGTGCTTAGTATGTGTGAGGCTCTGGGTTCAATCCCAACACACACACACAAAAATTACATTGAAACAATATTAAGTGATAACAGTGGTAAAGAGTTTTTTAGTCTTATTTCCAACTTTATTGGAACAGCTTCAAATTATTCACTATGAAACATAATGCTCCTTATTGATTTAACATATGTTTATAAACTTTCACAAAAATGTTTTCTTTTTCCTTTATCAGATATTCTACCTCCAGGCTACACCCCCCAGCCTTATTGTATTTTTTGTTTTGAATTAGGGTCTCGATAAGTTGCTGAGGGTCTCACTAAGTTGCTGAAGCTGTCTTTGAACCTGCGATCCTCCTGTCTCAGCCTTCCAAGTGGGGACACTAATTTAAACCACAGCATCTACCCTGTAGCACACACACACACACATACACACACACACATGCACTCATACACGCATGCACGAAAAGGGACATTTTAAATTCAGGACCACTTAAACGAATAGAAATGTGCTGGACATGGTGGTGTACTTCTATAATCCCAGTACTTGGGAGGCTGAGACATGAGGATAGCAGGTTCTAAAACAGCCTCAGCAACTTAGTGAGACCCTCAGCAACCTAGAGAAATCCTGTTTAGCTCAGAGGTAGAATTCCCCTGCATTCAATCAGTGCAAAGAGAAAGAATAGAGTAGAATAGAATAAAGCCGGGCGTGGTGGCACACGCTTGTAATCCCAGTACTTTGGGAGGAGGAGACCAGAGGACCCGGGTTCGCGGCCAGCCTCAGCTCGTGCTCTCTCTCTCTCTCTCTCTCTCTCTCTCTCTCTCTCTACCTAGTGAGGCCCTCTGCAACTTCGTGAGACTCGGTTTCATAATAAAGTATAAAAAATAGGGCCGGGGGTGTAGCGCGGAGGTAGAACGCCCCTGCGTTCAATCCCCGGTACCGCAAAAAAAAGAATAGAATAGAATAGAATAGAATAGAATAGAATAGAATAGAAATAAAGTGAAAACATCTACTTATCTACTTTAAAGTTGAATAGATCAGATTCAAGCCCTTAATCTGGGAGTTATTGTCAACTAACGCTGGAAAAGTTATGTAACCTCTCTAAACCTCAACTTTCTTATCTATAAATTTAGTCTAATGATATACTTGTTTGGTATAGTGTTGTTAGATTTATCATAAATAATTCATATAAGGCCATTAGCACAGCACCTGAATGTAAGCAGGCAACAAGTTTCAACTTCTGTTTTTATAATAAGTGTGATTACTTTTTCTTCTGGTGACAACTAACTTGAAAAGTGATGGGAGGGGACAAGATTCCTCCAATGCCAATTTTTCAACCAAGATGATCAAACATGAGACAGAACAACATGATAAAAATTTGCAAAATCCATTCTATGGTGAAGGTATTGTCTTATTAAGTAAGCATGCAATTAATTCTGTCATTTCTCATACTCACAAATTTAACAAGAGAAAATGCAGTTGTTCCTGAATCTTCCAGCCAGTTAAACTGAAGGGCTTGAAGTTATGTGAATAGGCTGCTCGCAGAATGTACTCATCCTCTTGCATGTACTTCGTTCTTCTTCCTAGAAAGCCGTCGACACCTTGCTCGTCTACTGGTGAAGATCTGTTCATTCCAAGACTGAAATGAAACTATTAGGATGAGTGTGGGCACACACCTGTAATTTCAGTGCTTGGGAGGCTGAGACAGGAGGATCACAGGTTTGAGACCAGCCTCAGCAACTTAGCAAGACTCTCAGCCTAGCAAGACCCTGTTTGAAAACAAAACCAAAAAAAGGGGCTGAGGATGTAACTCTGAGGTAGAACGCCCCTGGGTTCAATCTCCAGTATAAAAGGAAGGAAGAAAGGAAGAAAGGAGGGAGGGAGGGAGGAAGGAAGGAAGGAAGGAAGGAAGGAAGGAAGGAAGGAAGGAAAACTATCACCTTCTCAGGGTCTCTTCTAACCTCTCTAGGTCAACTTAAGAGCTGACTTTTCTTCGCTCCTTTTCTCTAGGGCTGAATACATTGCTTTATGTTTCTTTGTGCCTTACTATAAGTGACAGATATGTAGGAAAACTTCCTTGTCCTTACTCCACATTACCTTAGTGTCTTTTACCTTCAGCAAAATTCTTCAGGTCTATGTTTCTCAGTTTTCTCGTCTCTAAGATAAGGGTTATATGGTACCTTCTGCATATAGTAATTCAGAAAACTCAATGAGTTAAAAGATGTAAAGCATTTTTCTAGTACCTGTTCTTTTAGTAATCGTTCAATAAATGCTAAATGTAATATCAAGTTTCAATATCATTGCTATCATCTTCACATCTAGAATGCCTACCATAGTTCCTGTACAAAATAGGCACTTCAGAAAGGTTCAGTGAATGAATGGGTGAATGAAGAGATGAGCTGGTCATGAGCCACTGGGGTCTTTACTAGTAGTGACAATTCCTGAGATTTGTCAGGATACCTTCCAGCTTGATCCAGAGTTCTGACCATGTACAGGTCAAGTTTTAGTAACTTGGTTTCTAGTTCTACACACTTGCACTCTGAGATACTTGGAGTGGTTGTCAAAGATGCAAGAAACTCAGGTAATACTCAAATACTGTCTCTCTACCCCAAATGCAATTGAGAAGAAGAATGCTTTAGTAAAGGCCATAAATAATTTGTCATTTCTGCTCTGTGACTTCACAGCTGTGTGGCTCTGAATAAGTTTCTTATACCTGATAAATCTATTTCCTTATTTGTAAAATAATTGAAGCCACACAAGAGGTTCAAAGTGCCAGGAATTCAGCAGATGGTCAAGGAAGGCTACTTTCCTCCTTCTTAGTGCACCACAGAAATGAAAACCTCTTACCCCTGTAGAGTCAAGGAGCAGGAAGAGGGAGAATGAGACTGTTCAGAACCAACCTCTGCTAAGCTTCCCAGTCATGGATCAAGGGAAACAGCTATTTCAGTCCAGCCACAAGAACCTTGATTAAACCAGGCCTCCACTGAGGGAAGTCTGCAGGGCCAAGACGCCAAGGCTCACGTGGCGAATGTCAAAATCCACTGAACGCCGCCTCAGCCTGGGCCTGTTAGAAGCCTCTTTACATCAGACTTCTACTAATGCCCCTGGTCACTGCCCCGTGCTCCCGTCTCTTTCTTCCTCCTTCCCGTGCTGCCATTTCTGTCCTGTTATGCTACTTCAAAATCCGTTTCCCCATTGGTCCCTTCACAGTAAGCTATTCTACTTCCCCATGACCATTATTCTATTGAAACCAAACTCTCCTCCATCAGCAGCCATCTTCTCTGCATTCTTTTTTTTTTTTTTTTTTTGCGGTACTGGGGATTGAATCCAGGGGCATTCTACCTCTGAGCTACACCCCCAGCCCTATTTTTTTTATTGTTTATTTTGAAACAGGGTCTCACTAAGTTGTGGAGGCCTCACTAAGTAGCTGAGGCTGGCCGTGAACCCAGTTCCTCTGGTCTCAGCCTCCCAAGTACTGGGATTACAAGCGTGCACCAGCACGCCTGGCTTCTCCTCAGAGATGGTTTTGGCCACAGCCTTCTCAATGGACCATACCTCTTCCACACTCTAGTCCTTTGCCCTCCCATGCTCATGAACAAAGCTACTCTTTGGAAGTTTATAGCTGTTATCTTGACCACTCCTTCCCATATCCACTCGGGTATGTTGACAGCAAATTCACAGTATTCTTCCCCCACCGACCAATCACAAAATATAACCACACTTTAGATGTTGAGGCTTCCAAGTCTTTTGTCTTTGGCTTACCATCATGTCACTCCACTCCTTTGTTCTTCACACTGCCTATAATCCCAGACCTCCAACTTCACACTGTATGCTCATGCTAAATCTCCCCCTCTACTCCGTGTATCTTTGAGCCCCAGATCCTGCAGATACGCCCACTTCAATATGCTACAGGCAGCTCACATTCAAAGTTTGTGAAATGAATTTAGCTGACCCCACACATTTATTCACTTGTCTCAGCAACTGGCATTACCACTTCTAAGTTGCTACATTCAATGAATGACATCTTGATATGTCTCCTCTTATCTCCTGTCCCAAATCTGAGCAGCCACCAAGTTCTGAGAACTGCGCTTCACGATGCTATCCATTTCCCCCAACCCATGGGCCCCTCCTCAGTTCAGGCTCTGATTTCTCACATACATTGATCTAACGTCCTTACAACTAACCTCTTTGCTTCTAACCTTAGCTCCTGCAAACCTATTCCCCATGGTGCTAGGAAGATTCTAGAACTGAAGTCACATCATGACATTTAACTGCTTCAGATCTCTAATGGGTCTTCAAAGTTTGGGGGGAAATTCCACACTCCTTAACATGGACTAAAAAGGCCTTTATTGATTGTTCCCCTTTCTAGCTCACCAGAATCCTACACTTCATTGATCTCCTTCCATCTTCAAACTATGCCAAACACCCTCTCACATGGAGATCTTTCAATATGATCACATGTATCGCTCTCTGCCACGTCCGTCTTCTTTCCTCCCCACCCCTAACAGCGCATCTCTCCCACCCAAACCGTTCAGTCCCCAAGCTGAATCAGATTTTGCTTTCTCAGGAAGCTTTTTACCAAGTGTCTTCCACTCCTCTTCTAGAACATCACCCCCTTTGGTGAACTATGCCTCCTAGCAGCTCTCTGGGAACCTTCTGCTTAATCCTGGGATAGTAGTAACCAGCTCTATGGAAACTGACTGTTGACTTCCCCGTGCCACATGCTCAGCCCCCATTCAACCTGCGCTATCTGTTCTTGAAGTAGAGAGTTTTAGCTTCACTCATCTCTACAACTCTAGTAAATAAGTATTTGAAAAGAAGGAAAGGGGACAGAGGCAGGAAGGAGTGAGGAAGGGGAGGAGAGAGGAAGGAGACTGGTTCTTTGGAGCAACTAAAGTGTGGAGACATTCCCGCATGGCCCTTGCAAATACATCGGCCCTGCACAGGCCCCAATCAAAACTGACCAAAAAAATCAGACACATCCTAAATATTTAGGATATGAACA
This sequence comes from Glis glis, assembly GCA_004027185.1. NCBI lineage: Eukaryota > Metazoa > Chordata > Mammalia > Rodentia > Gliridae > Glis > Glis glis. Next base: position 12,732 of record PVJS01020974.1, read on the forward strand.
AAAAACCTTCTAGGAGGGTTAATTACAGGTGGGTATTTTATTTGGCCAACACTGCTAGCTATCACTTTTACCATGTTCACAATATGATAAATATAACCCTAAGTTTCTTACATCTATTATATTAATCAACTCAATCATATTATTATACCCATTTTACAGAGGAGAAACCTGGGGCAAGAAGAAAGGATGTAACCTGCCAAAAAATCACACTGACAGGGCAAGGGTTTGAATGCTGGCAATCTGACCCCCAAACCCATACTCCTTACCACGATGCAGCACTGTCCGCATATCACTCTTTTAATTTAATTGCATTCATTGATATTGGATCATTTTTCCATTATGAAATTTAGCAACTCTTTATGGAAGAAACAACAACAAAAATTGCACAGACAAGCACCCATGTGTGTGACACACACACACACACACACAAAACACACACACAATTATGAAACTGCTTAGAGCTGCAGTGCCAGTGTAGGTATTTTTCATACTTAGAGCAACAGGAATTAAAGTAAAGATTGTCCAAGGAACATGGATGAAGTGTTCAACGGGAACTGGTGGTTAGGCCTCTTACTTTCCTACCAGATCAGAAAATATATGTCATTATTATTTAAAGCTACCCAAGGTCTATACTCAAATGACTGCTTACCTCCTCACTCTTCCCTGGTTATGAGCCAAGGAATTAGTCCTAGAAAGCCAACAAGTATAAACAGTCTTTCCAAACAGCTATTTCAACTTCTAATAGACTATTTTAATTTTTATTTAGCTGGAGTCTCTTTCTGTGCTGCTATAGATGATCAAGAGGTACTATTTCAAAGAAATGGCATTTGACCAATTTTATTTCCTCTGAATGCAAGAAAGTTCGTCCAATTATTTTTTTTTGCAGACCCACATGTAATGGCTGATTCAATGAAAGATGCACCATTTTTATAGCAGATTTGTATAATATGTATTGCATTAATAAGTCGCCTTTAAATTGTCTTTCTGTGGTTGACGGAGATGCTATATTTCTCAAATTGTTGGTGATATGCTACAGAGTTTGAAGATTATAAGCCCATCCTGTACCTTCCCAGGGCCACCTTACACAACCAAGTGATCCAATCAATATAAACTGTACGAACGCCACCCTTAAATTTTTAGTTCCTAAATACATGACATATTGCACAGAATAATTACTTGGGAGAGCACTGAAAGCTGAAAATAAATATTTAAAAATAAACACAAATTAATAGATATTAAACACAAATTAACAACAAAATTGATTTTAACTTCAAAAAGTCTATCATATGGGAAGCATTAAATGATTTTACTATCCTTTATTCAGAAAAAAATTCTTTTGTCTAAATTACTCTTTGGTTTTCCAAAGATTTACACTTATTTCCCTCCTCATGCATTCCTGAAAGGATCCTGTGGAGACCCATAAAAACATTTTCTTGCATCCCAGACGGCCTTTCCTTTTGTTTTTCATTTTTTAGAAGTGGTACTACTTAATAGCTGATGGTTAGCAGTTACTCTACTAAGTGGGCTGTTTTTGGTGTTTAGCAGGGAATACAAATCTCCAAGGAGCCATGCTTAATAAAAACACAATTGCTACCCACAGGTATCATAGTAGCTGACTCCTTATTAGCAAGAGTCTAAAGAGCGCTTATTAGTGAACCCTCATGGAATATTCAATTTGGCGGCTCTGCACGTACAGTACTGTAATCCATGACTTTAATTAAGTTTGTCAATAATTTTTTACACATGAAAGGATTAAGAAATTTTAAACTGTGAGTTAAAACAGGGCCAGATTTTAGAAAAAAAAACTATATTCCCAAATAACTTCAAAGGCTGAATCCAGACCTGGGCAACCACAGGTCTATTCATTCAACTCTACAGCAACTGGACGGGTCTGGTTGACAGGACTCCCAGCCAGGGCACATCACATGTCCAGTCTTATAACATGTTTTTTAATCACCCACACACTAGTCATCTGTAGCTGTCATTATAGTTAAGTTACCTATTATGGACTGAATTTTGTACCCCCAAAATTCATATTTTGAAATTCTAATCTCAGAATGTGACTGAATTTGGAGACAGGGTCTTTAAAGAGGTGATTGGGGTAAAATGGGGTCATTACTTGGGCCCTAATTCAACATGAGCAGTGTTCCTATAAGAGATTAGGATACAGTCGGGCATGGTGGCACACGCTTGTAATCCCAGTACTTTGGGAGGCGGAGACCGGAGGATCCGGGTTCGCGGCCAGCCTCAGCTCTCTCTCCCTGTCTCTCTCTCTCTCTCTCTACCTAGTAAGGCCCTCCGCAACTTCATGAGACCCGGTTTCAAAATAAAGTATAAAAAAATAGAGCCAGGGGTGTAGCGCAGAGGTAGAACGCCCCTGGGTTCAATCCCTGGTACCGCAAAAAAAAAAAAAAAAAAGAGATTAGGATACAGACTCAACAAGCATAGAACAAAGACCAGGTGAAGACATAGGGAGAAGATGGCTATCTACAAGCCAAGGAGCGTGGCCTCAGAAGAAATTGACCCTGTCAACACTGTCAGCTCAGACTTCTAGCTTCCAGAATTGTGAGAAAATATGTTTCTATTGTTTAGACCACCAAGTCTTTGGCACTCTGTTATGGTATCCATGGCAAACTAATACAGCTATAGATATATCTGGTTCACAGGATTCCTATCCAGGGCACATCACAAGACCAGTTTCATTAACCTCCATTCTTTAATAACCCACCCGCCAATCATCTGTATTTGGCAGCGTAGTTAAGCAGGCCTTGCACCTAGAGCATACTTGCTTTAGGTTCAGACAACAGAGTTTAAGTGAGTAAGAAGAATTAGCGAGATATATCTGGAGGGTCAAGAGTTAAGTTCCTTTCTTTATCAGGCAAGAATTCACCTATCCTTAGTTAAAAGCCACATGAAATAGGGGGGAGAAAGTAATTAATTCTCTTTCCAGTGAGAATATTATAAATAGAAATGCAGGCAACATTTTACTGTCTTTCAGTCTTGATATATATTGTCTTTTTATCTTGATATATATGTAAACACCTTGTGTGGGAGGGTCTCTTGCAATACCTTCTAGCACCTTGAAGTGTACTATAATACCATCAGTAACAACTAAGGCAATTAATTGCTTTACTGATAATCTTGTATTTGAAAAGGAAATGTCAGCTCTTAAATAACCAAGAAATATTATCAGAATTGTAGAGATTTATAAATGCTCTTTTAACATGATAAAGTCAAACCCATCTCATTTACTCCTATACAGTTACGTAGTATAAACTTTTACCAAGATCTTGAAAGAAAATGTATAAGTCCATAAATACTTTGTCTTGGAATTATGAAAAGTAGTTCAACGAATCATGAGAGACCCCTGTTGACCTTTTTAGGTATTATGAGAAATATGTCACTGTGTAAAATATACTTTGTCAGCATTTCCCTGTGCTGAGAACATTTGTATAAATTAAAGGTGCTAAGATTGGGGGCCATGTCTTATTTATCTTCATTCCCCATTTTCTACTACAGAGCCCAATACCTATCAGCAGTTCAATCATATCCATTTAGCAATATTGAACTATGTTGGTTAGAAGTGAATCATTTACAATTAAGAGACTCCCAGCCTGGGGCAGTGATGAATGTCTGTAATCCCAGTACTTGGGAGTCTGAGACAGCAGGATTGCAAGTTTGAGGCCAGCATGTGGTAACTTAGCCAGATCCTTGTTCAAAATAAAAAATAAAATAGGGCTAGGGGTGTATCCCAGAGGTGGAATACTCTGGGGTTCAACCCCCAGTAACACACACACACACACACACACACACACACACACACACACACAAGACCCCTCACTGAGACTAGGTTAAATGCAAGGGAATGTTTAGAAAGGAGACAGGGACCTCTCAAGTTCCAAGAGCAGGAAAAGAGTTGAGTCTCAGGCTCGACTGGGACCTGGGATCTGCATGCTGTCAGGAGTTTTCATCTATCTCTTTTCTTTGCTTCTTCCTATATATCTTTTTCATTTCTTCCTTTTCTGTTTTTTTCTCCTGTCTGTGCAAAAGAACACAGGGCCACTAGCAGACACTGAATTTTAAATGCTGCAGTTTTTCACCACACACAGAAAGACTTCTTTGATTAGTCCTCTGTCCAGATTCTGTAGTGGACTTTGGGGAGAAAAGGCTGCAAATCTTAGAAGAAAGCAAGGAAGCTGGGCGCAGTGGTACATGCCTCTAATTCCAGTGGTTGGGAGGCTGAGACAGGAGGATCACAGGTCCAAGGCTAGCCTCAACAACTTAGGGAGGCCTTCTGCAACTTAGTGAGACCCTATATCAAAATAAAAAATAAAATAGGGCTGGGGATATAGCCTGGAGGTAGCAATGTTGGAAGCCGGGCTTGGTTGCTAAGGAGGGGTCTTGGGGGTGGCCTTGGGGACTATGTGGTCCCCCCCATATTCTCACTCTGTGAGAGCGGAGTCCTGCCTTCCCTCTCTCTGCATCCTTGCATCCTGCTGCCATGTTCTGAGCTCCACAGACCAGGCCTGACATGGACGGAACCTCTAACTCTCCAAAAACTGTGAGCAAAGAAATCTTCCTTCCTCTGATTTGTGTGGTCGGTCGTCTGATTATTGCAGTGAGAATGTTGACCTGGACAATTATGCATGCATATTTGTATATCGCCCAAGGTAACGAAACAATCCCTGGGAAACTTCCAAATGCCAAGGCACCAATTCATCCAGATGAAACATAGGTGAGATGTCTGCAAGGCTGACAAGGAAACTGCCAGCGCTTGGTCTGCATTCACCGTATTTCCTGTGTGTTCCTCCTGTTGGATGTGAACTGGGTGTGGTGGTGCACGCCTGTAATGCCAGTACTTTGGAGGCTGAGATAGGAGGATCACAGGTTTGAGGCCAGCCTCAGCAACTTAGAGACCCTGTCTCAAAATAAAATGGCTGAGGATGTAGCTCAGAGGTAGAATGCCCCTAAGTTCAATCCCCAGTACCACACACACACACACACACACACACACACACACTCACACACGCATTTTCTCCCCATCCTCCTTGATTCTCTTGGGGTGGAGTGGAACTTTCATTCTTCCTCCTCCTCATCTTCCACAAAATGATCCTTTCACCAAATGATCTTTCATTTATCCAAGCAAAATTCTGAATTATAATTTGTGCTTTCCTTGTTTTTACTGAATAACAGGATTGAGGTATTACAAATCCTACTAGTTTATCCCATATGGTCGAAGCATTATTAGTAAGGGGCATGATTTGCTTTCATTCTGTTTCTTTTCTCTACTTCATCTGGGAACTGGGAGTTTAATCACCTCTCACTGACTAAAACTCATGTGGTTCTAGCAACATGATTCAAAGCAGAAATTAGCTTTAAAGATCTTATATATCTTAGTTGTCAGTTTCCAAATTCCATGAACCATCCAAATAAAGTTTAGATGGTTTGTTTAAATGTTCTCCTCTAGAGCATTTATTTAAGGTGCACAAGAACTAATGAGCATGTTATACTTGATTAACAATCAACTAAATGTTCTAAATTATAAATCTGGCATATTTATCCAGGAGTTAATTTTCCTTACAGTACATATCTACAAACAGTACATACAGCAGATATTTTTTATTTTCCTCAACATTTTTAAAGGACTTTATGCTTGAACTATGCTATAATATTGCTTTCATTACTACTGAGAAGACTACTAAATTGTTAAATTGCCATTATGCCGTTAAAGATGAAGTTGCTATTAAAGCCAAGCTATGACTCTGAGCTTCAGTGAACATTACTAATTACTCACGTTAACTTCACATTCACACAATATGATGTTGATGCTGATTTATTTTTATTCAAATGGAGAGAGAGAGAGAGAGAGAGAGAGAGAATGTGTGTGTGTGTGTGTGTGTGTGTGTGTGTGTGTGTGATTCTGGGCTCCAAACTAGGACCTGGTGCATGCTGGGCAGTCACTCTACCACTGAGCCACACCCCCAGCCCCCACAAATGGGTCTTATACTATGTTTATTCTTTATTCTACTTACCATGTCAGTCCCCACAATATTGTACTGATAATTTAATAAGCATAGGATATTTAATTACATTGTTCTCCTATGTAAACATAAGAATTCAGTTACTATTGATTTTTAAATTAGGCATCTTTGATTTTTTTTTTCTTTTTGTAGTACTAGGAATTGAACCCAGGGGCATTCTACCTCAGAGCTACACCCCCAGCCCTATTTCATTTTTTATTTTAAAACAGGGTCTCCCTAAGTTACTGCATGCTGTCCTCAAAACACCTGTGATCTTCCCATTTCGACCTCCCAAGTACTGATTTTTTACTTAATTTAGGACGAATCTCAAATAAATTAGGCCAGCATTTAAATATTCACATTGTATATTAGCACTCAGGAAAGGTGCCACCAAAGGAAACCAACACTACTTCTTATGATGGTAAGAAAGAAAGGCAGATAACATTCTCACATAATTTAATTAAACTTTTTGATACTAGCTTTAAATTAAAATTTCCTGGGACATCTGCCATATCCTTAAGTTTACCTATTATTGGTTTTAGATTTCATTTAGATATTAAAATTAGAGCTAAGCTAGTGAATTTATAACGTCATACAATTTATTAGAAACTTGAATATGCACAATTTCATATCAGTGTCTTCTAGAATTATTTTTCAACTCTATAAATTATTTAAAACCCCATTTCTAAATGTAAAAGTAGTTTTATCATCTTAATAAGTATGAGGAAGATTTGGCTTCTGAATTAATTCTTATACTTTAAATCTAGCCTGTTTCAGCCAGGCATGGTGGCTCTCGTAATCCCAGTACTTGGGAGGCTGAGACAGGAGGATCGCAAGTTCAAGGCCAGCTTCAGCTACTTAGTGAGGCCCTCTGCAACTTAGTGAGACCCTGTTTCAAAATAAAGAATAAATCTAGCCTGTTTGAGTTTTTCACCATCTACTAATATGTTTTAAACAAAATTAATGATCTTACCATGGAATTTATGAAAAAGAAGACAGGGAAAATTCATTTATTTGGATGCAGTAGAAAACAAAGAAAAGGAAATGGGACCAGTTATCTCACTCTGGAATATTTCACTTCAGGAACAGGAGAAGAAATTCACTAAATTTCTGTTTTTCTCAGATTGAATGTGATCGACATTTCTTAGACTAGGACTTTTCTAGTACCAAAATCACAGAAAAATAAATATCCATTTGATAGGATGTGAGTTGGGGCCTGGGCCAATTTTATTCATATTCCCAAGCACAAGAATTTCAATATAGAAATTAACACAAGCACATCACCACCACCACCAACAACAACAACAAAAATGCAACTTCTAGTAAACAACTTGGGTGAAAATAATGCAGTAACGATGAAAACAGCACATAACTACATAACAAAACCCATGGGAGATATTTAAAGTGGTGATAAGCTGGGCGTGGTGGCGCACGCTTGTAATCCCAGTACTTTGGGAGGTGGAGACCGGAGGATCCGGGTTCGCAGCCAGCCTCAGCTCGCTCTCTCTCTCTCTCTCTCTCTCTCTCCCTGCCTCTCTCTCTCTCTACTTAGTGAGGCCCTCCGCAACTTCGTGAGACCTGGTTTCAAAATAAAGTATATAAAAAAATAGGGCCGGGGGTGTAGCGCGGAGGTAGAATGCCCCTGGGTTCAATCCCCAGTACCGCAAAAAAAATAAATAAATAAAGTGGTGATAAGAGGAAAATGGATAGCATCGAACACTTTTCTCGGTAAAAATGAAATAACAAAAATAAATGAATTTGTTTTTTATCTTAACCAGAAAAAGGACATAGAGCAACAAAGAAGGCCAAAAGAAAAGGACATAAAAAAGAAAAAGCAGAAAATAATGAGGCAGAATATAGAAAAACAGTACATCTTATTAATAAGTCAAAAACATTTTTTGAAAAAATTAAAGATGAAGATATCACTAGCTGAGTTAATCAGCAAAAAGGAAGAAAGCATAAGAAATACAAAAGGTCAATGTGAAAATAAACGTTGAAACAGAAGAAACTTAATTGAAAGAATAACTCTCAGACATCTATACAAATACATTTTTAAATTGAGATTAATATATAATTTCCGAGGTATTCCATAGAATACCAAAATTTGCCCCAAGTAGAGTTAGAAATCTTTGAATGACTAACCCCTATAAAAATAACAAAATTAATAAGAAGCTATATTTGTCTAGAAGTCAAACAACAACAAATGTTGGCGAGGATGTGGGGGAAATTGGGACTCTTCTACACTGTTGGTGGGATTGCAAACTAGTTCAACCACTATGGAGATCAGTGTGGAGATTCCTCAGAAAACTGGAAATGGATCCACCATATGATCCAGCTATACCACTACTAGGTATCATACCAAAGGAATTGAAACCAGAAAACTACAGTAATATATGCATACCCATGTTCATAGCAGCACAATTCACAGTGGCCAAATTATGGAACCAACCTAGATGTCCATCAACAGATGAATGGATTACAAAATTATGGGAACTACACACAATGGAATTCTACTCAGCAATAAAGAAGAACAAAATAACATCATTTACAAGAAAATGGAAGGACCTGGAGAACATTATGTTAAGTGAGATTAGCTAATCACAAAAAGAGAAGGATCATATGTTTTCTTTAATAAGCGCAATGTAGGGAGTAGTGGGGATACAAAAGGGACTCCAGATGATAGTGGAGAACCCTCAGTGGAGCAAGGGAAGTGGTCTAAGGGAAGGGGAAGGGCAAGAAAGAAGTGTATCAATGGAATTGCTATCATAAACAATGTGTACATATGAGAATATACCAATGTCATTCTCAGTACTCCATATGGGGGATGGCGGGGGGGACACTAAGACCTGTGTGCATGTATGTTAATATCAAATTGATATTCATTGTGATGTGAGACTACAATGCACCAATAAAAGCATGTTTAATATAAATAAATAAATTTTGACAAATTTGATTTTTTAAAACAACAAAAATTTATTTTCTCACTCTTCTGGGAGCCAGAAATCTGAAATCAAGCTGTCGCCAGGGCCACATACCCTGAAAAGTTTCAGGGGAGACTCCTTTCTTTCTTCCTTCAGCTTCTGGGGGTTCCTGGAATACCTTGGCTTGTGGCACCATAATTCCAGTCTCAACATCCATCTTCTCATGACCTTCTCCATGACCTGTCCCCTCGCCTCCTCTGTTTCTTATAAGGATCCCACCCTTGAATTTAGGGCTCACTCTGATCCAGGGTGTTCTCATCTTGAGATCGTCACCTTAATTATATCCACAAATATCCAAAGGCTCTTCTTCTAAATGAGAAGATTCTGGAGGTGAGAATTTGAATATGTCATTTGGGGGCAGCTATTCAACCCACTATAGGATCAACCTCAAATGGTATTACATAAGAAGTCTACCAGACCTTCCGAGACCAGAAAAGCTCAGTGGTCTGCAAATTATTCCAGAGAAAAGGAAAGAAAACTTACAAGTTCCTTTTATGAAACTAATATTACATTGATACATAAACCTGAGGAAAATAGCAAAAAGAGAATTATAGACCAATGTCTGTCATGTGCATGCAAAAATACTAAACAAAACACTAGCAAACATAATTCAATAGTAGATATAGAAAATAATGCACAATGACTAAGTGGATTTGGTCTAAGAATGAAAAGTGGTTCAATATTAGGAAATCCCTTAATATCCTATACCACATTAATTAATCAAGGGGAAAATCATATATTTGTCACCACAGATGCTGAGAAGACCTTTGAGAAAATGCAGCACCCATAAATGATTTTAAAAGAGTCGAAAAAAGAAGTTGGAGAATATTTCTCAATATTATAAAAATGCATACCTTAGTCTTAAAGCTAATGTGTGATTTAATGGAAAAACATGGGAGATATTTTCCTAAAATCAGGAACTAAATATGACACTATCTCTACCACTATTTCACATTACACTAGAGTATCAGCTAATGCAATTTAACGAAAAGAAAAAAAAATGACATAAGAATGGGATTTTTAAAAGAGATAAAGGAGAAGAAGTTAGGCCAGATATGGTGGCACATGCTTATAATCCCAGCACTTGGGAGGCTGAGACAGGAGGATTGTAGGTGCAAGGCCAGCCTCAGCAACTTAGCAAGGCCCTAAGCAACTTAGTGAGTCCCTGTTTCAAAATAAATAAAATAGGGCTGGGAATATAGCTTAGAGGTAGAATGTCTCTGGGATCAATTCCCAGTACCAAAAAAAAATTTTTTTAAAGTTAAACTATTTCTATTTGCATACCACATAATAGTACACCTAGAAAATCTAAGTACCAATCACAAAACTAACTCAAACAAAAAACAACACAATCATGCAGCAAGATATAAAATCGACATAAACAAATTGAAGACCTTCAAACACACAAATAATAACCAAGTACAGATGTATGATGGAGAAACCCTCAGTTATAAGAGCAATAGAGAAAATAACATATTTAGGAATAACATAAAAAGACATGTGTAAAACCTATATAAAGAAAGTTCCAAAACACTCTAGAAGACACAAAAGTAAAATTTAAACAAATGGGAAAATATCCCTTGTTCTCAGATAGGATGATGCAGCATTATAAAGATGTCAATTTCCCCTAAATGAATTTATAAATGCAAATATTTTTTCTTACAGTTAGAGGAGTTGATACTAAAATTTATACTAAAAATACGAAAATATAACATAAGCCTCTATGTTTATGACAGCTTTGTATTGATTTATAAAGATAAACAGACCAAGCTGGGCGCAGTGGTATATACCTGTAATTCCAATACTTGAGAGGTTGAGACAGAAGGATCTCAGATTTGAGTATAGCCTAGGCAACTTAGCGAGTCCCTGTTTCCAAATAAAATATGCAAAGGGCTGGGGATATAGCTCGGAGGTAGAATGCCCCTGGATTCAATCCACACCACTGCAAAATTAAAAAAAAGATAAATAGACCAATGAGAAACAATAGAAAACCCAGATATAGACCCAAATATATGTGGAAGTTTAGTAGGGCATCTTAAAGGTGGCCATCTTAAATCATAACAGAAAATATAAATATTTTATAGATTGTGCTGGAACAACTTAGTAGTCATTTGGAAAAAGAAAATAAACTCAATAAACTCCAAGTGGATGAGCAGTCTAAAGGTAAATATTGAAATCATTACTAATACTAGAAGAAACAGAATAGGGCTGGGAAGCCACTCAGTGTTAGAGCGCTTGCCCAGCATGCTTGAGGCCCTGGGCATTGTAAAGAAGATAAAGGAAACATAGAAGAGTCTCTGTAATTTAACCTTGGGGGAGGGAAAGGTTTTCTGATGTTGCTTAAAATCCAGAGACAACTTTTTAAAAATTGGCAAATTTGATCACATAAAAATTTTAAAAGAAACATTTTTCATACCAAAGAACACCATAAACAAAGTTAAAAAGTAATTGACAGCCGGGCGTGGTGGCACACGCTTGTAATCCCAATACTTTGGGAGGCAGAGACCAGAGGATCCGGGTTCACGGCCAGTCTCAAATCTCTCTCTCTCTCTCTCTCTTTCTCTCTCTCTCTCTCTCTCTACTTAGTGAGGCCCTCCGCAACTTCGTGAGACCCGGTTTCAAAATAAAGTATAAAAAAATAGGGCCAGGGGTGTAGCGCGGAGGTAGAACGCCCCTGGGTTCAATCCCCGGTACCACAAAAAAAAAAAAAGTAATTGACAAACTGGTAGGAAATATTTGTAACATTTAGCATAGAAAAAAAGACTGAAAGTTTAGATATCTAAATAACTCTTAAAAATGAGGAAAAAAGGTCCCAAAATCTGATAGAAAAATGAGAAACAGATGTAGGTAATTCCTAAGAGATCTATAAAAATAACCCTCAAGGTATGAAAAAAATGTTCAAACCTACTCATAATTATAGAAATGTAAAACAACACTGAGATACCATTTCAGAATGATAAATTTTTAAACATATGAGAACACATCCTACATGTAAGGCTCTGAGGTTAACAGGTACATTCATACATTGCTGGTAGAAACACATCTCTGTGCTATTTTTGCAAATTTCTTGTAAGTCTAACATCCAAAAATATTTTAAAATAAAAATTGGGGAAAAAAGTCTCCAAGAATTACAGGATGACCTATGTTTACATCTGAGAACATGTGAAATGGAAATAACTATTTGTGTTATGAAGCTCAAAAAGTGATAATATATGTGACACTTCACTGAAAAATCATAAAGTGTTACATAAGTGTAAGGTATATTTACAGAAATTCTGAGGCAGGCACTTAAAGGGAAGATAGTACCGTGGATTGTATTGCAGGTCTACAAAACCAACTTGGGGCTGGTACAAAAAATGTATCACACATTTAGAGCCAATTCTTTCAATAATGTCTTTTAGCAACAAGTCCATCCTTCTGCACCACCTTCCCTGTTGCTGGAGCTGAAACTCCAGAAGTTACTTTCCCACACTGCTTCATCAGCTGGCTTCCTGGTATAATCTGCTCATTAGGCAGTGGAGGAACATTGGAAAGATAAGGGATGGAGAAAGGACAGCCTTCCTGTGGTCCACTTCCTGTCCACATTGCTTCTGTGGCCCATCCCTTCCACAATGCTAGCACCAGCTTCCACCGCCCCTTGGAGACACCAACAGTAGCTGGCAGGGCCACCTTCACAGTCTGAGAACCAGCCGAGCCATAAGATCACCAACTGGGTCCAAGGTCACCTCTGCCTCAGAACTCTGAGGGCCAGGAGGCCACACCCCATTTGTTTGTCTGATACCTACCAGCTCACCCACCCATACAGTACTCCCTCTTCAGAATCCCTTACAAATTGTACAGAGCCCTTCTCAGAGCTTTAAAGCAGTAGCCCCACTGAGCCCTGTCATCAAACTCGTAGGTTCTTGTAGGTTCTATAACCCTATATAACCTATAGGGTTATAGAAACTCGTAGGTTCTATAGGGTTATAGAACCTTTCCCTTGATATTTCTTGTGTTGGTCAGTTTTCTGTCATTGTGACAAAATACCTGAGAAAATCGAATTAAAAGGTGGAAAGGTTTATTTTGGCTCAAAGTTTCAGAGGTTCCCATTGTGGCCCGTTGGCTCCATTGTTTTGGGGGCCTCTGATAAAGCGGAACATCATATATCCATTACCTCTCACTATAACCAAGTATTTGCTTAATAAATGTTAAATTAATAAATGAATGAACTGTAAATGAAATTACACTCAACCCAGAAATTCTTTCTTGAACAGTCTATGACATGTGGGAAAACACAAACTTCACCAGGCATTTCAGAGTTGATTGTGGAATGGGTTACACTGGTGTAGACAGGCTGAAGGAGGAAAAGGGGTTATTAAGGTATTTAGGTTTAATGACTGGAGGGAGCTAGGGCAATACTATAGATTGGTTCTTGAACGTCCTCGAAAGGCCCATGTGTGAAAGGCTTGGTCTCCAGCCCGTGGTGCTATTGAGAGGTGGTGGAACGTTTAGAAGGCGGAGCCTAGTGGAAGGACGGAAGATGGGGGGGGCTTGACTTTGAAGGGAACCTTGGGACTCTAGCCCATCCCTTCCTCTCTCTGCTTCCCTGCCTCTTTGAGGTGAGTAGCTTTGCTCACAAAGGTAAGGCTCAGAAAGACTAACCAACTTTCCCAGAGCTAATAAAAGTGTTGGAGTGAGGTTGTCAACACAGTGAGTATGGCGACAGTGCTTCATGACTCCATTATTTATGTTGTAAACAACTATGCTACAGAACTTCATGTCTTTTCAAGTGCTTATACATATGTGTAAAAAAATGGAAAAATATTCTAACACAAATGACTCAAACTCCACATTTTATTCTATACCTTGCTCATTCCATTAGGAATGTACCTTGAAGATATTCCCTTAAGAACACACTTTGATCCCCTTTCATCTTAAGGACTGCACAATATTCTGTTATGTGTACATTCTAAGCTATATTTATAACTTTCTATATTGGTAAATCTTTAGGTTCTTTACAAGTTTGGCTCTTAAAAATAATGCTACAACATTAATAGAAGTGGAATTGTTCAAAAATATTTTAATATTGAGAAATACTGAAAAAGTGACCATCAAAAAAATGTCCAATAGCCTTTCCATCAGGGTGTGACAGTGACTTTTACCCCATATTCTTGGCAATTGTGAGTTTTCATCAAATTTAATTTTTAAATGTTTTCCCATCTGACAAGCAAAAAGTGATCCCTACAGGATTTTTTAAATAGCCCAACATGATGAGATGTATATTTTGGAAATAATATGCTAAGACAGTATGGAGGTTAGCGTGGTCACACCAAGACTCAGGGCAGAAAATGACAAACAGGAGACAATTAGAACAAACCGTATAGGAAGTAAGGATAGCTTAGCTGGAGCACAGCCTCCAGGGTACTGGGAAATTGGAAGGAGGAGGCTGTATCAGAAAGGCCAGCTGTGGAGGAGGCAGATCAACAGACCTTTGTTCCTGATATTTAATATCATGTTAAGGGTGGGTGAGAGGGAGGAAGGATTGAAGAACATCTCCTAGGTTTACGAGTTGAGAAGCCAAAAAGATTATAATAAAAATAACTGCCCTAGGAAACATAGAACAAGGCAAAGATTTGGAAGCATGCCACAGGAAACAGGATGATAGACAAAAGTCCCCTACAAATCTACGATTCTATAATGTATTTGTGGAAACTACCTTCATCCGTGGCAGAGGCTAGTTCGGAGTATTCATATATATTTGATGTTACCTAATAATGAATCCCTGAATTTTGCAGCGATAGGCAGGCCCTTAAGTGAAATTCCATTTAGGAAACCAGAGTACCATGGTCTCTGCCAGAGAATCCTTTTAGCATTCTGCCATCTAGTGAACAATGATCATTGTGCAATTTAGCCTGTGAATTGGTTCTTCAGAACACAGAAGCCTGGATTTTAAACTTTCTCATCATGTAGCTTTTCAGAGTTTACACATCGTAAATAATAATAATAACAACAACCTGAAAACCGCTCACATTTTGGCGAAATCTTCTCTCATGATTATTTTATATACAAAATGCTTAGACTTTGAAGAAAAAAATGAAAGAAGAGAAACCATCTGGCTAATCTCAAAATTTGCCTTTGGTATCATTTTGAAAAATTGATTGTTAAAGTAACAGGAAACTCACAAGTTTCCTTTACCTTATGCCATATCCTTCTATCATTAGAATTATAAGAAAAGCATAAAAATCAAACACTTATTCATCAGCAACTTTCTTCTCTCTGATAGAGTATCTTTAAGTAAATGATCTTTGTTCTCCAGTGAGCATTGCTTAGTGATATTACCAAAGTTTAACATCTGTAAAAATGGTCTGCTGATACATATGAGGTTGTGTTTGAATCCTGTGGAAGTATCTTATTAAGTATGTATTTTCTTGATTATTATGTCTTTGAAACCTTCCCTGGTTCCTACTGACTTTTTTTTTTTTTTTTGCGGTACTGGGGATTGAACGCAGGGGCATTCTACCTCCGCGCTACACCCCTGGCCCTATTTTTTTATACTTTATTTTGAAACCCGGTCTCACGAAGTTGCGAAGGGCCTCACTAAGGACTGAGAGAGAGAGAGAGAAAGAGAGAGAGAGAGAGAGCTAGAGAGCTGAGGCTGGCCGCGAACCCGGATCCTCCAGTCTCCGCCTCCCAAAGTACTGGGATTACAAGCGTGCGCCACCACGCCCGGCTTGGTTCCTACTGACTTGATCAATCATTTTGCACCACTGATGTACCTTTGTGCCTGGTAGTGTGTTATAGGACTTATCATGCATAGTTTAACTATTCGTTTGCAAGCTTATCTTCCCAAAGGACCCCTGAATTTCTTGATTGGAGAACCGATGTAATATGCAGTTTTATATTTCCAGTAACTCTCAGGATGTATGGTACCTATTGGTTCTCAATAAATGTTAACAAATAAATTATTTAGAATAATTGAATTATTGACTAATGTTTAAAGTTTCATTGATTTTAACTCCAATTAAATGAATATATAACTTAAACAATCACTGTACTCAGCTTCCTTCATTAAGCCTAGGGGAAAAGAGAAATGAACATACTGGGTGAGTACTCAGAGGGCCCTAAAATATAGATATGTGCTCGTTAGACATACTAGATACTGGTAAACAAAAATCTCCTTTGAAGTTTGTCCTCATGAGCCCTGGCGTAATTTCCAGGCTTGTCAACTTTTTTCCCTTGGCCAATCTCTGTGGTCCATCTGCTAAACATAAACACTGAACTGCTCTCAAAGTGACTGTGCCTTATGGACATCTTTATTCTGAGTGACTATGCCGGCAGAATAAATAAATCTGAGCTATTTCAGATCACACATGGAATTGTTCTCAAGAGAGCGTTTCATTGCCTTATGGATAATTGTCTTGGATGAAACCCCGAAATCATGAAATTTGTCCTAAGAATTTAAGTGATATTAGTGGTGTACATTGCCTTCAAGGCCTCTGAATCCATCCACATGTCTACACTCATTCCTTTTACTACTTCCAAACTAATTCTAAGGAGTTCAAATATGGACTCCATCTACCTTGTGCTTTTTTTTTAATACTACTATCAAATTCTTTCCCTTTGGGAATTTGTTCTCATTTTTCTTAGTTTTATCACACTGATTTTGAAGACCAAACCTGAGTGTGTTTTTTGGCTCATCAACCATATTTGTGTATTTCACAGAATATTACCCCCATCTCTCTATCTATTTTGTGGTATAGGAAGCCTCATGAAAAGAAATGAGCATTATTCCTCCCTAGAGAGTCTATTTTCTAGATTTGCATGTAAGCCAGGCCTGGTGGTGCATGCCTGTAATCCCTTACTTGGGAGCCTGAGATAGGAGAATTGCAGGTTCAAGGCCAGCCTTAGCAAGACCCTGTTTCAAAACATAAAATAAAAAGGGTTGGGTGTAGCTAGGAGGTAGAATGCCCCTGGGTTCAATTCCCAGTACCCAAAACAAAACAAATAAATTTGCATCTGACTTCCACAAGACACATTTTCCACACCTTACAACCACCTAAGTAGGTACGTGTCTTCGTCAATAGAAGCGCTCTGTTATTGAAGCTGGGGAGGGCAAGGAATCGAGCTGTAGTCATCCTTCTCTGCTATTATTGAATAGAATTTAAATTCTGAAGGAATATTAGAAAAATCCATTTGGCCCCAGTTCCCATCTATAGTTTCTATTGAACTTTTTCTTTAATGAGACTGACATTTTGACAGGCATTTGCCTACACATGTCCTACTTCTCAATTAATTCTGAACTTGGGAGGTGAAGAACATCATGTAACTTATTATTAGCCCTCTTAGATGTCAACATATGCTATTAATTATGTTTTCTTCTTCTCAACTACTGCTATTGAACCAGCTTTTATTTTCACAATTGTCATGAGGATCTCTGAAATATACAGCTTCTATTATGGTGTTTAAAAGAAAAAACTTAGCCAGGTGTGGTGGCACTCATCTGTGATCCCAGTACTTGGGAGGCTGAGACAGGAGGATCGCAGGTTCTAGGCCAGCCTCAGCAACTTTAGAGAGACCCTCAGCCACTTAGCCAGGCCCTGTTTCAAAATAAAAAAATTAAATAGGACTGGGGGTGTAGCTCGGAGGTAGAATGCCCCTGGGTTCAATCCCCAGTACAAAAAGAGAAAAGAAAAAGGAAAGAGAAAAACTTGAAAAGCTGCAAAGAGAACTGACCACAAAATAGAAAAAAAAAAGAAATAATTATATAAAAAATTGAAAATAATTTTAAAAAGATTCATACTCAATACTTAGTTAAAAAGATTCATAATAAACGCAAAAGAGGGTGTGTTTTTTAAAAGGGAGCTTTCTCTTAAGGGAAATCCCAGAATAAAAGGACTCTCCCAAGCAAACTACGAGAACATGGAAGAATTCATGAATTTGAAGAATCCACAGATTCTCCAGATAATCAAGTACTCCTGGCAATGCAGACTCCACAAGGAACAACACACCCACACCGTGGCCTGAAGCCATGGGTGACAGTGTGCCCAGCGAGCAGCACACAGAGGCCCCTGGCATCTAGATGTCCACCGGACAGCAGCCTGCCCGCACGCCATGGAATCAAGGCGGACGCTGGCTCAGTCCGTGCGCCCAGACGAGGACTTTGCTCTTTCAAGGCACATGGCATAGATCTTCTCTGCGTAGAGCCGGTGGCTGCTCTGAGTCTCTAAAGGTGTGTTTGTAAGTAAACTAACGGCCACACCATCCTCTATACTCAGCCCCAGAGTGCTGTCCTCAATTGCACCTGAAAATGGCCGGCAGCTTCAAACACCTAATTATCATCCTCAGGTGTTTTTATTTTTTTTATTTTTTTTATTTTTTTTAATTTAATTTTATTTTATTTTCAGTTTGGTGTTAACATACATGCACACAGCTCTTGGTGTCCCTCCCCCCCCGCCTCCCTCCACAAGTAGTACTGAGAATGATGTTGGTATAATCTCATATGTACACATTGTTTATGATAGTAACTCCATAGATTCACCTCTTTCTTGCCCTTCCCCTTCCCTTGTACCCCTTCCCTTGCACCACTGAGGGTTCTCTGTTGTCACTGGAGTCCCTTTTGTGTCCCCACTACTCCCTAGGTTGCGCATATTAATGAAAACATATGTCCCTTCTTTTTTTTGTGATTGGCTAATCTCACTTAACATAATGTTCTCCAGATCTTTCCATTTTCTTGCGAATGCTGTTATTTTGTTCTTCTTTATTGCTGAGTAGAATTCCATTGTGTGTATTTCCCATAATTTTGTAATCCACTCATCTGTTGATGGACACCTAGGTTGGTTTCATAATTTGGCCACTGTGAATTGTGCTGCTATGAACATGGGTATGCATATATTACTGTAGTTTTCTGGTTTCAATCCCTTTGGTATGATACCCAGTAGTGGTATAGCCGGATCATATGGTGGATCCATTCCCAGTTTTCTGAGGAATCTCCACACTGATCTCCATAGTGGTTGAACTAGTTTGCATTCCCATCAACAGGGTAGAAGAGTCCCAATTTCCCCACATCCTCGCCAACATTTGTTGTTGACTTCTTAATGCTTGCCTTTCTAATTGGGGTCAGATGAAATCTTAGAGTAGTTTTGATTTGCATCTCCCTGATTGCTAATGATGTTGAACATTTTTTCATGTATCTATTGGCCATTTGTATCTCTTCTTTCGTGAAGTGTCTATTCATTTCAGTTGCCCACTTCTTGATCGGATTGTTTGTTTTCTTAGTGTAAAGTCTTTTAAGTTCTTTGTATGT
>PVJS01020975.1:0-32010 GCA_004027185.1 Glis glis
AAAAATAAAATAAGCCGGGCGTGGTGGCGCATGCTTGTAATCCCAGTACTTGGGAGGCTGAGACAGGAGGATCTGGGTTCGCGGCTAACCTCAGCTACTTAGTGAGGCCCTCTGCAACTTAGTGAGACCTTGTTTCAAAATAAAGAATAAAAAATAGGGCTGGGGGTGGAACTCAGAGGTAGAATGCCCCTGGGTTCGATCCCCAGTACTGCAAAAAATAATAATAATAATAATAAAATAAAATAAATCAAGTTTGTAGGAACACAGTTTCCACCAAGCTGTTCCACTTCTCTGCTCCCTTGAGAACAGACAGAAGGCGAGTTATTTTTGTCGTTTGTATCATGGTGCTAGGGATGAACCCAGGTGCGAGGCAAGCACCCTACCACTGAGCCATACCCCAAGCCGCTTTTCTTGGGTGTCCTGGAGGCTGATGAAGACCCTCCGTGTGACTGAGGCCTCCATGGGACAAGCCCAGCCCCCTTAGGCCTCACCTGCCCCTGCTCACTCGAGTTGGCAGGAATGTGCCTTCCTACATCAAGCCCCAGAGCCCTTCGTCCCAGTCAATGAATAAGCCTGGTGTTTTGTGTTTGTTTTTGTTTTTTTGTACTGGGGATTGAACTCAGGGGCATTCTACCTCTGAGCCACACCCCCAGCCCTATTTTATTTTTTATTTTGAAACAGGGTCTGGCTAAGTTACTGAGGCTGGCCTCAAACCTGTGATCCTCCTGCCTCAGCCTCCCAGGTACTAAGATTACAGGTGTGCACCACCACACCTGGCATGAGCCAGGTTCTTGAATCATTAACACATCATGGAGCCAGGCAGGAAGAACAGAGGTTTAAGGCCAGCTTCAAATTAGAAACATAAAAAGGGCTGGGTGTGTGGCCTGGAGGTAGAACGCCCCTAGGTTCATTCCCCAGTACCCAAACAAAATGAAAAATCCCACATCACAGAAAGAAGACATTGTTGTTTCTTAACTATAGCAAACATTTAAACAAAATTCTCAGAAAGTCATTATACATTCCTTGGTCAAGTTGATTACACTCTGGTCACCTGTGATGTCTCATTCATCACAGATCCTATGCCACGTGGGCCCTGCCCACCACCTATGGGTTGTAAGGTCCAACTGTGAACGTTAGGGAAACCACCATTCTCGAATATCGTTTATCAGAACGACACCATAGATCTGAGCTCAAGTCTCTAGGATGGGAACTGCCTGCGGAGATGGCGTCAAGAACCTTCTTTCTGGGCCCAGAGCCGCAGAGGAGAGAGCATACTGAGAACTCACAGGCGTATCGACTGAGAGGATGTATCAGCCTAGAAGACACAGCCTGGGGAGACAGCGCCTCAAAGGATATGGGTGCAGAGAGAGGAGAGTTCCTGGGGGGCACGATCGGCCGAGGTCTCCTGTGGGGATGTGTCAAATTGGCAGCAGAGACAGGAGGGATCTGTGTCGTTTTTGTTCACTCTGTATCTGCATGGCCTGGCAATAGGTACTCAGTACAGCTTTGTGAATAAAGATGTGAGAAGCTAACCAGCCACAGGCCTGTAATCCCAGGACTTGGGAGGCTGAGACAGGAGGATCACAGGTTTGAGGCCAGCCTCAGCAACTTAGTAATACCCTGTTTCAATTCTTTTTTTTTAAAAAAAGGAGGGGGCATGAGGATATAGCTCACAGGTACCTCCCCACCCCTAAAATGTGAGAAGCCTAAATCCCAGATGTTTCAGCAGGGCAGCCACAGTGCCCACGGATAGGCTTTTAGCAGAGAATCCGCACGGTTCAGTCTGAGCTTCCTCTCTGTGAGCACAGAGGATCAACTGAGGGGATACAAGGGAAGCTTTAGGTCAGGGACAATGAAGCTGCTGCTGTAACAAGCACGTCCAGAAGTCGAGGCTCAGGTTTTGTTCTATTTTGTCTGAGCCATTGGCATTTCCAGCTTCTTCTATGGGATGTATGAGGGGACACAAAACCTAGGGGGCGTACCACCGTGCCATTCCCTGGGCCCTCAGGTCCCTAATCAGTCTACCTTCCCCTTTGCATCTTTCACAGCCTTCTTAGGTGTGGTATATAAAGATGCAAAGGAATAGGTAAAGTCCCCCGGTGAGTCTTTAGGACTTATTTTGAAATTTATCTTTCTTTCTTCCTTTATGTTGGTACTGGAGATTAAACCCAGGGGCATTCTACCCTGGAGCTACAACTCCAGCCCTTTTTATTTTGAAACAGGGCCTCGCTAAGTTGCTGAGGGTCTCACTAAGTTGCTGAGCCTGGCCTTAAACCCGAGATCA
This sequence comes from Glis glis, assembly GCA_004027185.1. NCBI lineage: Eukaryota > Metazoa > Chordata > Mammalia > Rodentia > Gliridae > Glis > Glis glis. The sequence goes on from PVJS01020975.1 coordinate 2,285, forward strand.
TCCCGTCTCCACCTCCCAGGTACTGGGATTCCAGGTGGGCAGCACCACACCAGCTTTCAGCCTCCTTAACTTTGACAGATAGGTTTCTGGTGCTTCAAGCCCCCCAGCTGGTGGAACTTTGTTACTGTAGCCCTAGGAAACACATACAAGGAGCCAAGCAAACAGCAGGTGCTACCTACTGGGGGTAAAGATACACCTGAGCCAGCATACAAAAAGTTGACAGAAAACGGGTGTGGTGGTGCATGCCTGCAATCCCCCCTCTAGGGAGGCTGAGACCTGAGGATTGCAGGTTTGAGGCCAGCCTCTGCAACTTAGCAGGACCCTCAACAACTTAGCAAGACCCTGTTTCAAAATAAAATATAATAATTATAATAAAAAAGGGCTGAGGGTGTAGCTTGGAGGTAGAACACCCCTGGGTTCAACCCTCAGTATGAAAAAAAAATTGACAGAGGATCTGAGGGGCCAGAACAGAGCCCTGCTTGGACCCGATCCCCCCTGGTCTTGGCTTTTCAGTTAAACAAACAAACTTCTCACCTCTAAATGAGGGTATGGACTAATGATAATTCTAGAGAGAAGCATTAGACAATAGGGAAGGTAGGGCCTCCAGTAGACCAGAGAGGGCTGACCTCACTTAAAAGCATTCACATTCATCCCAGTACTTGGGAGGCTGAGACAGGAGGATCACAGGTTCCAGGCTGGCCTCAGCAACTTAGCGAGACCATCAGTAACTTAGCAAGATCTGTTTCAAAATAAAAAGGGCTCGGGGTGTAGTCCAGAGGTAGAACTCCCTGGGTTCAATCCCCAGTACCAAAAGAAAAAAAAAGCATTCATATTCAAATGTTTAAAATCTAAGCAATGTTAACCAAAGGAGGGAAGTCGGGGGTCCCCATTCAGCTATGTGGCATAGAAATGGAAATGATTCTTCTGGAGTGGCGCACCCTAGGGACTCAGCTGACTCATTGTGTGCCAGCTGCTCTCTGTCATCAGGGTCTGGATGCAGAATGTCCCCTGGCAGAGCTCATGTATGGACAATGCAAAATGTTCAGAGGAGAAATAATCAAATCTTAAAAGTTTAATGGATTGATGCATTTATTGGGTGGTAAGGTGAGCAGGAAGGTTGTGGCTGAAGGAGGCAGGTCACTGGGGGTGTGGCCTTGGGGACAATATATATGTCCCTGTCCCATCCCTTTCCTCTTTCTGCTTCCCACCTCCATGCCCTAAGCTCCACAGATGTGACCCAGCCTAACATGGACTGAAACCTCTGAACCCTCCAGAACCTCCTTCCTCTAAGTTGTGGTCGTCAGGTATTTGGGGTCACAGTGGTGAGATTGCTGACTGAACCATCTGTGATGGAGCTTCCTGTATTATTATGGTTAGATATAGAACGTCCTGAAGAGCTCATACATTAATGTTCAGAGTTGATATGATTAAGTAACTAGAGTTATAATCTAATTAGTAAAACCCATTGTGATGGATTTACTGGGTGGTAATCTAATCAGATAAACTCATTGTAGTGGATTTACTGGGTGGTCACCTAGGCTAGTGGGGTGTGGCTGGAGAAGGTGGGTCCCTGGGGGTGTGGCCTTAGGGACTGTGTTTTTGTCTTTGAATCCCCTTGCTTGCACTCTCTCTTGCTTTGGCCTCCATGATGTGAGAGCAGAGCCCTTGCTCTCTCCCTCTCTCTGCTTCCTACCACCACGCCCTGAACTCTGCAGACCTCAGCCCCACATGGACTGAACTCTGGAATCTCTTAAAAAAAAAACTGAGCAAATAAATCTTCCTTCAACTAAGCTATTTGGTCAGTCTTTTGGGATTACAGCAGTAAGAATGTTGACCTAGACAAGACCTATATCCCAAAGGCAGACTACCTCTACTCACTGCTGTTGTGTGACATCCTCAACAAGTCATAAAAATCTTCCCCGCTGGCCCCAAGGGTTCTGAAATTCCTGCCTGACTTATTCCCTGGGTTAAAACACCAAAGTTATTTGCTCAAATGCAGATGTTATCACAGACTACAATCTACAAAAATAGTGGAAATTAACTCCAATTGTGTTACCTCATAGTCTCTTGAAGACCATGTAGAATCTTAACCCAGGGGACACCAAACAGGACACTTTGATTTAAGAGGGGATCAGGAGAACCTGAGCCACTGGCTGGGGAGTACAGTCCAGGGATAATGACACTGGAAAGGAGAACCAGGAAGCATTGACAGGCACACAGTGCGAGGCAGAGGAAAGGTGATGTAGCAAGGAAGGGAGGAGACCCAAGAGAGGAACACTTTTGTTGTTGTTGTTGTTGTTGTTGTTGTTGTTATTGTTGTTGTTGTGTGGTGCTGGGGATAGAACCCAGAGGTGTTCTACTTCCGAGCTACACCCCCAACCCTTTTTACTTTTTATTTTGAAACCGGGTCTCACTAACTTACTGAGGGTCTTACTAAGTTGCTGGGGCTGACCTTGAATCTGCAATCCTCCTGTCTCAGCCTCCCAGTACTGGGATCACAAGCGTGCACCATCCAGTCAGGCTCAGTGCCTGCATTTTGTCAACAATTCTTCCATATCCGCTGGACAATCAAAGGCCCAGATTTCACTGCAGAACATCAAACCTGTGGTCGCCTTTCTTATAAATAAGTTTTCAACTGTATATACTCCACACAGAAACACACAGTTGATGAATCACAGATTTGCTTCAGCTTCAAAGAGCATGTTTTATGTAAAATTTAATGAATACGGCAGTGAGCGGCACTTTTTTTTCTAAGCAGGAAATGAGTTAGAAGACCACGGGCTGACTGCAAAGGACTTACACCCCTCACGCCTACTCTCAGACTGTGATATTCGATGTATAAACCCATGTGGTTTACTTTGTTCATTCCTCCATTCCGTCAGTAGAATCCTGGGGAGATACATACAAAGTAAGCTGTGAGCTCTGCCTTAAGTTTGGGCTCCAAAAAAAGAGTGGAGAGGAAGGCTCATGTTGTCCTACGTTTCCCTGTCAGTCTTTGATCCTTGATCTCCAAAGGGCAGGAGTGCAGGTTTGTTTTTGTTTCTATACTGGGGATTGAACCCAGGGGTATTCTACCTCTGAGCTATACCCCCAGGCCTTTTTATTTGTATTTATTTATTTATTTATTTTTATTTTTTGGTCCTGAGGATTGAACCCAGAGGCATTCTACCTCCAAGCTACACTCCCAGCCTGATTTTATTTCTTATTTGGAAACTGGGTCTCACTCGGTTGCTGAGAGCCTCGCTAAGTTGCCAAAGCTGGCTTTGAACCTGCAATCCTCCTGTCTCAGCCTCCCAAGTACTGGGATTACAAGCGTGCACCACCACGCCCAGCTTATTTATTTATTTATTTATTTATTTATTTATTTTTGTGGTACTGGGGATTGAACCAAGGGGCGTTCTACCTCTGTGCTACACCCCCGGCCCCATTTTTTATACTTTATTTTGAAACTGGGTCTCACAAAGTTGCAGAGGGCCTCACTAAGTAGAGAGAGAGAGAGAGAGAGAGAGAGAGAGAGAGAGAGAGCTGAGGCTGGCCGCGAACCCGGATCCTCCGGTCTCCGCCTCCCAAAGTACTGGGATTACAAGCGTGTGCCACCATGCCCAGCTCTCAATAAAGCTCTTTAAAGAAAAAAAATCAGAAGCCAGGCATGGTGGCACATGCCTGTAGTCCCTTGTAATTACTTGGGAGGCTGAGACAGGAGGATTGCAGGTTGGAGGCCCTCAGCAGCTTAATGAGACCCTGTCTCAAGATAAAATAGAGCTGGGGGGTAGCTCAGAGGCAGAATACCCCTGGGCTCAATCCCCAATAACACACAAAACAAAAAAAGAAACACAAAAAGATACACACACACACACACACACACACACACACACGCATGCGCTCTGTCTCTCTCTCTCTCTCATTTCTCTGAGAATTCCTGTTCATTCAGATCCTAGGTCCAGACTGCATTTATGTTCTTGCTTTTAAATCAATTTTACTAAAATATAACTTGCATTTTAATTACAATTGATGAGTTTGGGCAAAAATAGACACCAGTGTAGTCACTGTCACAGCCACGATAAAGATCCTGTCCATTCTCCCCAGAGTCCCCACCTCTCTGCGGCCGGTCCTCTCCCCGCCCTGGCTCCGGGCCACAGCCGAGCTGCTTTTCGTCACTATCAATTAGTTTTGACTCTTCTAGGATTTCATATAAATATACCCTGTCTGGCTTCTTTTGTTCAGAATAATGTTTTTCTGAAATTTGTCCTACCACCCTCTTTAAAAACAAAACAAAGGCCTGTGCTGGTAGTTGACCCAACATGAGAAAGCGTCTCTGTTCCAGGAATGAGTTTTCCAGATTAGGAAACAACTTTGCTTCGTCAATCCAAGACTCCTGGCTGAAAACATTTTTCTTCATAATAAGCTTGGGCAAGGATCCAGGTGTGTTATTCAGAATGAGCTATTCTTGACAGTAACAACTTTCACTCCTAATTTAGAATGAATTTGTATATGACCCCAGCGATAGCAAGCAAGTTTCTGTTTGCTCACCCAGAGCCAGGGAGGGCAGGAGAGAATGCCACAAAATCCTAGGAGGAAAGGGACCTACTGGTCATCTAACCCATTTCTGTTCATATCCTTTAGGCTTCGTGGAGCCGAGGGACCTGAATGCCGGGCTGTAGCATTTAAACATTGTTCTGGCCGGGCGTGGTGGCACACGCTTGTAATCCCAGTATTTGGGAGGCTGAGACAGGAGGATCGCAGTTTCAACGTCAGCCTCAGCAACCTGGTGAGGCTCTCAGTAACTTAGCAAGACCCTGTTTCCAAATAAGAAATAAAATAGGGCTAGGGGTGTAGCTCGGAGGTAGAAGGCCCCTGGGTTCCATCTCCAGTACCACACACACACAAAAAATAAATAAACATTGTTCTGTAGACAATGAGAAGACAAAAGGTGTCAGAACATTGGGGGCAGGCTTCGTTTCTAAATTAAGGATTAGCTGGGTGTGGTGGCACACACTTGTAATCCCAGTACTTGGGAGGCTGAGACAGGAGGATCGCAGGTTCGAGGCCAGCCTCAGCAAGTAGTGAGACACTCGTCAACCTAGAGAGACCCTGGTTCAAAATAAAAATAAAAGAGGTCTCAGGGTGTAGCTCAGAGGTAGAAGGCCCCTGGGTTCAATCCCCAGTACCAATAAATAAATAAATTAATTAAGAATTGGCATTCAGTTCAATAGAAGATGCAGTGCCACACGTCATAGAATGCTTATCTCCTCCCCCATTGGACTGTCTGCCGTTTGGTGCCTGCGATGGTTTGGCTGTGGCTCATCTCCACCAAGACTCAGGCGGAGGCTTGGTCCCCAGCTGGGGTGATGTTGGGACGCGGTGCCTTTAAGAAGGCAGGAGAGCGAGTTAGCATTTTCTTGCTCTCATGGTTGTTATGAAGTGAGTTTGCTCCTTTTGCCCCCTCGCTCGCTTTCTCACTTCCTCTAGTGCCACGTGACCAACATCACACACACGGTCCCCTTCCGCACCAGCTGATTGTCACTACCGCACAGGTTCCTGCCAGAAGCTGCTGTCCAGCCTGTGGGGATGTAGCCAGGAGCCCTCAACAGAGGCCAAATAGCGGGGACAACCTGATCTTGGACACTTAGCCTCCAAAACCGGGAGCCAAGCAAACCTCTTTATTTTATAAAAGTACCTAGTCTTGCCGGGCGTGGTGGCGCACGCTTGTAATCCCAGTACTTTAGGAGGCAGAGACCGGAGGATCCAGGTTTGCAGCCAGCCTCAGCTCTCTCTCTCCCTGTATCTCTCTCTCTCTACTTAGTGAGGCCCTCCGCAACCTCGTGAGACCTGGTTTCAAAATAAAGTAAAAAAAATAGGACCGGGGGTGTAGCGCAGAGGTAGAACGCCCCTGGGTTCAATCCCCGGTACCGCAAAAAAAAAAAAAACCTAGTCTAAGGTATTTTGTTATAGCAACACAGCATAATTCTTACACCCCTTCTAAAATGTCAGCCTTTGTAAAAGTTGCTGCTGTATCATGGACGGACCACACTCGCCGGTTACACTCTATCCATCTTCAAGCCAAGCCAAAATGTCATTTTTTACACTTTTCCATTTATGATTTGGGGAGGCGTATTAAATTTATATCAAGGTGGGTGTGGTGGCGCATGCCTGTCATCCCAGTACTTGGGAGGTTGAGACAGGAGGATCGCAGGCTTGAGGCCGGCCTCAGCAACTTAGTGAGATCTTGTTTTAAAAAAAGAAATAAAATAGGACTGGGGGTAGAGTTCAGAGGTAGAATATCCCCTGGGTTCAATCCCCAGTACCAAAATATATTTATATATATATATCCAATGCTGCTTCTCAGTTGCTAGGCAGAGGAGGTACTGTGATGGAGTTTGTTGTTGTGCGAACATAGGCAAGTTTAACCATGCACAACTGTTTCCGATGATTTGACTGTCACTTCAATCAAGTTATTTGCATTGTCAGCACCAGAAAAGGCTGAATTTAAACTTGAATTGAGTTCGCTACTCATGACTTCAAATGTCTCTTAAAAAATTATACGCAATGCAAAATTGAAACTAAAAATAATATTGTATGCAAAAGACTCTCTGAGGGTAAGCCTGCTGGTCTAAACTGAGGTTTAAAGAAAGCAATTCCCCTTTTCTCTGAGAAATCACCTAACAGTAAGAAGGAGAACAAGAAACAGGAACAAAACTCTATCTTCAAAGAAATTAAGAGACATTTAAAACCCTGATCCAAAAGAGATGAGGAAGGGCTCCCAAATATGGTGCAGATGAGGGCAGCCTGTGGGAAGAGGATGGGAGAGGCTATCACAGCTGGAAACAATAATCAGAGCCAGGGCGCCTGGTTCCTCAAAGTAAATGACACACTGAGGGACAAAACCAACAATCCCCTTCAGAGCAACGGAACAGTGTACAGGGCCCTCGCTGGTGAAATCCGAAGATTTGACAAGTAAGAAAGGCAGGACTGAATGAGAAAGGACACAGGCAGGCTATGTTTGCATTCTGATGGAGAGGCAGGACCGCTCTGGGGAGACATGCTTTTTCTTTTCTTTCTTTCTTTCTTTCTTTCTTTCTTTCTTTCTTTCTTTCTTTCTTTCTTTCTTTCTTTCTTCCTTCCTTCCTTCCTTCCTTCCTTCCTTCCTTCCTTCCTTTCCTTCTTTCTTTCTTTCTTTCTTTCTTTCTTTCTTTTTTTACTTTTGTGGTACTGAGGATTGAACCCAAGGGCATTCTACCTCCAAGCTACACCCCCAGCCCGTTTTATTTTTATTTTGAAACATGGTCTCGCTAGTTTGTTGAGGCTGGCCTTAAACCTGCGATGCTCCTGTCTCAGCCTCCCAAGTACTAGGATTACACGTGCATGCCACCACACCCGGCACAACCGTCTTTATCTTGGAAAGTGCCACTCATCCCTCTTCAATCCAAACCTCTATGAAGATTTCATCTCTTTACAAAAGACTTATTTCTTAAAAGTCACAGAATCGGTTTACTGTTGGTGGGATTGCAAACAAGTTCAGCCACTTTGAAAATGAGTTTAGAGGTTCCTCAGAAGACGACTGGGAATGGGTCCTCCATATGACCCAGCTACACCACTCCTGGGTACCTTTCCAAAGGAATTGAAGTCAAAATTTTATAACGATACACGCATATACATGTTTATAGCAGCGCAATTCACAACAGCCAAACTTTGGAACCAAACTAGGTGTCCGTCAGCCAAAGAATGGGTTACAACACTGTGGTATATACACACAATGGAATTTTACTCAGTCATAAAGAAGAACAAAATTAGGTCATTTGCAGGAAAATGGGTGGAACTGGAGAATATTACGCTAATTTCTGAGACGGTCCAGTCTCAGAAAGTGAAAGGTCAGATGTTTTTTCTCATATGTGGAAGCCAGAGAGAAACTGGGAAACAAAAGAGACTTGAGATAAATGAGGAGAGACTAGTAGAATAATGGAAGGGGATTTGGAGAGGGCGGTGGGGTGGGGAGCGGGGAGACTCGAGGAAGAAAACAGTTCAAACAATCCTGCGTACACCTGTGAAGCTCTCGATACCAATCTCAATATAATGAGTGGGGAGAGGGAGGGAGCGGGCGGGATGGGGGGGCACCGGGCGCTGTGTGCTGTGTGTTTCTATCACACTAAGCCTCAATGTGATGTATGGCTACAATGCACCAATAAAAGCATATTTCTAAAAAGTCACAGAATCTGAGCAAAGACACCACAATAAAGGAACAGATGTTGCTTGGTTGCATGGGAAACCCTTAGACCAACCAGTACGGATGATAGAGCACGTACCCTATCAGTTATGACCGCACCTTCCTTCACGCAGAGTCCTGCACCGGGAGGCAAGCCCAGAAGTTCCTGCGGGCAGAGAACGTGTTCTGGCAACACTGATGTCTTCAAGCTCTGGGGAGAGCCGCGTTCCCCAGCTCCCACTTCTGAGATGATACCACGCCCAGAGGGATAGGAGGACGCTGATCAATGAACACGTCAGCTGGGAAAGGCAGCGGCAGGTGGTCAATCTCTCCGCAGCTCCTCAGGGTCCTGCGCAAAGGATGCTGCGACCTGACGTGCAGGATCATCTAGATTCGATCCAGCAAAATCAATGGAGGGCTCACTACATTCAAGGACTTGAGTTGGAATTGCTCACACATTGTCCCGTTTCATCAACGCCATCAATCTACACTTAGCTATGGAGGCTAAATATTAAATTCAGAGGGAGTAAGCCAGTAGTCTCAAATTTGGTATGGACCAGAATTACCTGGAGAGAAACCCGGCTTGGGGGCCAGAGTTTCTAATTAGCAGGTCTGGGGAGGAGCCCAAGGATTGCCATTTTCACACGGGTGCCTCTCTCCGGTGAGGGGCATTAACTCATGACCCAGGCAGTGGGCTCTACCACTTACATTTTCTCTTTGCTTCCCAGGATTAGAGCTAGTTAGCATAGCTCCAGCAGGCCAGGGGTGCAATGAACAAACTCCAAGAGCAGCCCAGGGGCACGAGATATGGGATCCTCTCGCAGCAGGACCGTCCAGTAGAACCTTCCGTGAGGGTGGACATGTTCAAAGTCTCTGTGGTGCAATATGGGGGTCGCTAGTCACGTGTACTTATTTAGCACTTCAAATGTGGCTCTTGGGACGGAGGAACTGAATTTTTAATTTTTTTTTTTTGGTACTGGGGATTCAACCCAGGGATATTCTGCCTCCAAGCTACACCCCCAACCCAATTTTTTATTTTTAGTTTGAAAGAGGGTCTTGCTAGGTTGATGAGAGTCTCACTACTTGCTGAGGCTGTCCTCAAACCTGCGATCCTCCTGTCTCAGCCTCCCAAGCACTGGGATTACAGGCGTGCACCACCACACCCGGCTCTGAATTTTTAATTTTAAGGTTAATTTTAATTTTTTAAGAGGCACCCATGGTACACAGGATGGCAGCTCTGGACAGGCCCTTGGAGATCATAACGCTGGTCTTCAAGTCTGCTGGGGTGATTTCCCGAAGGTTCTTCCCTCCCACCATTCATTAACACTGCTGAACAATCACTACAGGCCGAGTTCTGAATTAGATGCTGAAGGGAGTGAATGACAAGGGGGCGGGGTCTCTACTGTCACAGAGCGCACAGCCTAGAGAGACAGAACCCATGGACAAGTGGAGTGCCACAAGGTGGGCGCAGTGATGGAGGGAACCCGGGATTGTGTCCGTACATGAGAGAGCTGCAGTCCTGTCTGTGGCTCAGAGATGGCTGCTCAGAAGGTCAGAGGCATCAGGCTGAGCTGGCGTTAGTAGTGGAGGTTGAGAAGAGCCAAGGGGAGGAAGTGGTACCCTGCTGTTTCCATGGCAACACTGAACTCACAGCCTACCCCTGTGGTGTGTGAGTGTCGAGGGTGGGGGGACCCGGGATTGAACCGGGGGCAATCTACCACCAAACTATACCCCCTAACCTTTTTTATCTTTTGTTTTGAAACAGGTCTAGCTAGGTTGCTGAGAGTCTCGCAACATTACAGAGGCTGTCCTCAAATCTGTGATCCTGGCCGGGTGTGGTGGCGCACGCTTGTAATCCCAGTACTTTGGGAGGCAGAGACCGGAGGATCCGGGTTCATGGCCAGCCTCAGCTCTCTCTCTCTCTCTCTCTCTCTCTCTCTCTCTACTTAGTGAGGCCCTCCGCAACTTCGTGAGACCCGGTTTCAAAATAAAGTATAAAAAAATAGGGCTGGGGGTGTAGCGCGAAGGTAGAACGCCCCTGCGTTCAATCCCCGGTACCGCAAAAAAAAAAAAAAATCTGTGATCCTCCTGTCTCAGCCTCCCGAGTACTGGGATTACAGGCGTGTACCACCACACCCAGCTCTGTGCTGCTATTTAAGTAAGCCACCAAAGCATATTAGGAAATTACCACTCAATTTATTTTTATACCTTATTCCATCCCAGAAGGTGTTGAGGAGGATTTTAAGAACAAACAAATAACACAATAGGATAAACACAGCACCATGAACCTAGAGGGCTCATGGGTCGTCTCCAGCCCTCTCGAGCCAGCAGATACATTTATTCAGCTGGAGAGGCCCCTGTCCCCTGTGACATCTGGGACCGAAATCACTTGGAATCCCAGAGTCCTGAGCAGGCTTTTCCCAGGTAGCACCCAACCAACAATTGCCCAGAGATGGAGGTGTCAGGGAGAAGACAGCCCTGTGGAGCCCCCTCCCGTCCCCCCAAGTTGTATAAGCACAGGAAAACTACAATCAAACCCTGAGACCAGCACCCAGTTACAGGTTGAACTTTGACTCCACCTAAAAAGATGTGTTGAAATCTCAACTCTCAGCACCTCAGACTGTGACCTTCTTTGGAAACAGGGTCTTGGCAGATCGGATCAAGTTAACACGAGGTCGTTCGGGTGGGCCTTCATCCAATATGACTCATGTCCTTATATATACAAAGGGGAAGACGAGGTATGTAGCTTTCTGGTGGAGCACTTCCCTGGCATGCGTGAGACCTTGGATTCCATCCCAGCACTGCAAAAATCATATAAAAATAAAATTTTAAAACTGGGAAATCAGGCACAAAGATGGACAGACGGAGAAGAAAGAGAGCCACGTGAAGATGGAGGATAACCTACAAATCAGAGAACACCGAGACCATCAACAAACTTCTAGAAGCTAGGGAGAAGTAAGGAAGGATCCTTCCCCTCCAGGTTCCAGAGAGAGCATGCCCCTCCTCACATCTTGATTTTTCACTTTTAACCCTGAGAACTGACACGATAAATTCCAGTTGTTCTAAGCTACCCCAGTTCACCGTACTTTGTGAAAGCAGTCCTAGGAGAGTAACGTTAAAGGAAAAATTCCAGCCAGGCATGGTGGCACACGCTTATAATCCCAGTACTTGGGAAGCTGAAACCGGAGGATTACAGGTTCGAAGCCAGCCTCAGCAACTTAGCAAGGCTCTCAGCAACCTAGAGAGACCCCATTTCCAAATAAGAAATAAAATCAGGTTGGGAGTGTAGCTTGAAGGTAGAATGCCTCTCAGTTCAATCTCCAGTACCAAAAAAAAAAGGAAAAATTCCATAGACCAATTAAATTTTGTAGAGTTTATTCGAGCAGTTAAAAGCAAAATAGAACAAAGCAAAACAAAACAGAAAAAAGTCCTCCAATCATCTAGCCCTGTGGAGCAGAACATGATCCTGAGCTCCCCTGACGTCGAGACCTGACAGCATTTAGAGAGAGCAGGAGTGAGGACTAGACAGCCCAGCTGGAGTCTTCTGCAATTAGCTAGAGCTCGTGCTGAAATTAAGCTCCCTACTGGTTTGGTCTGCTGACCCGCTGCAGGACCCTTGCCCAAGCCCAGGGCCTTCGGGAGAATGGATTGATGACTGAAACACGCCCTGACTTACACACCCCTGGAGACACCTTTGGACCGGGGCCTCCCTTGGGAGGGTGCGGTGCCTGTCAGACCAGGGCTAAGGTTTGCAGGGGACTGTGTCAGAGAGTACCCAGGCCGGGTGAGAGGTGACTGCTTTAGCAACAGTGATTATTTCCAGCTTAAGAAAACTTCTTCGCCATTGATTGAACTAGTACACTGTCACAAGGAAAGGCAGCAGACCACCCACACCGCTCCGGGTCACACACAATCTTAGAAAGACTGCCTCGTCCCTGTCCCATAGTCACTAGCTCTGCTATCAGATATGTAGGGATTGGTAGTCCCATGGTTTCAGGCACCCAATGGAGGTCTTAGGGTATACCCCTGGAGGGGAAAGGGGAACTATCTATCACAATTTAACTAGTTACCTACTGGAAGATATACACATCGATTCCAGTTTTGAGCTATTCTGAAAAAAAAAGCTGCTACGAACACGTTTCTGTGTCGACAAGCTTTTATTTCTGTAGAATCAAGGTCCAGAAATGCAACTGCTAGGTTGTGTGGAAACTGCATGTTCAGTTCTCCAGGGAACTGCCAAATGGTCCCCAGAGGGGCCGCTCCACTTCCCGTGCCCCCGGCCGCGGTGACCCACCTGCTCTCCGCAAGCCCTCGCCGGCACTTGAGAAAGTGGCTCTTTCCACTTTGGGCGTCCCGACGGGCAGGCAGAGGCGCCTCGTGGGGGCCACTTTGCATGTCCCCAGTGGCCTGCAATATTGAACAGCTCTTCATAGCTGACGTCCATTTGGCCTCTGGAGTGAAATGTTTCTTTGTGTCTTTGGTCCATATTCTGATGGAATTCTTTGCTTTGACTGGTGAGCTTTGACAGTTCTTTAAACCATCTGTGTATATGCCTTTGGACTTTCTTCATTAAATACAATGTTAGTGGTAAGCTTCGTTCCTTATCAGGTTTAGAAATTTACCCTTTAAACCGGGCATGGTGGCGCATGCTTGTAATCCCAGTACTTAGGAGGCTGAGACCAGATGATCAGGGTTCTTGGCCAGCCTCGGCTACTTAATGAGGCCCTCCACAACTTAGGGCTGGGGGTGGAGCTTGGAGGTAGAGTGCCCCTGGATTCAATCCCCAGTACTGCAAAAAAGAAAGAAGAAAGAAAGAGAGAGAGAGAGAGAGAGAGAGAGAGAGAGAAAGAGAAAGAAGAAAGAAAGAGAAAGAAAGAAAGAAAGAAAGAGAAAGAAAGAAAGAAAGAAAGAAAGAGAAAGAAGAAAGAAAGAAAGAAAGAAGAAAGAAAGAAAGAAAGAAAGAAAGAAGAAAGAAAGAAAGAAAGAAAGAAAGAAAGAAAGAAAGAAAGAAAGAAATTTACCCTTTCGTCCTAGATTGGGAAGTTTGTAGCAACAATGGGTATTGGATTTTGTCAAATGCTTTTTCTCCCTCAATTGATCTGATTATACAATTTTTCTATTTGAATTTGTTAGATGGTGTATTTTGTTAACTTTTATTTAGTTGTGTGTGTGTGTGTGTGTGTGTGTGTGTGTGTGTTACCGGGAATTGAACCCAGGGGCATTCTACCTCCGATCTACACCCCCAGCCCTGTTTTTTATTCTTTATTTTGAAGCAGGGTCTCACTAAGTTGCAGAGGGCCTCACTAAGTAGCTGAGGCTGGCCGCACACCTGCAATCCTCCTGTCTCAGCCTCCCAAGTACTGGGATTACAGGCCTACACCGCCACACCTGACTTAAATTCAGTCTTTTTAATTGAATAAATACTCCTGAGTTGCTGAAAGCCTTTGGTCAATTTCCAGAGTTCTGAAAAATATTGATTCTGAAAAAGTTCGTCACTTCCCGCCACCACTTCCGCGGATGGTGCTTGGCTTCGCTGACCCGTGGCCTGGTCCTCGCCTCTTCCCTTGGCCTGGCTTTCGATGCTTTCCAAAGAAACGGAGGTGCCACCGCGTTTTATGTTCATTCTGTGGTACGTGTCCCCTCGCTTTAGGGACTTCCTCTTTACCCACAGATCATTTCGAATTCTGTCGTGTTATATCCAAGCGTTCAGAGAGCTTTCCTGTTGACATTCTATTATCGATTCCTGTCTTGATTCCATTACCTCCCAGGAACTGACTTTGAATGGTTTCAAGTCTTAGAAATGTTTGGAGGTTTATATTATGTCCCAGGCTCTCTGTGAGTGTCTATCGTTTTAAATGGGTATTTAAGAAGAGTATGTGTTCTGCTGCTGTTGAGACTAGTGTCTTTAATGTGAATTAGATAGGCTGAACAGTGGTGCAATTCAGATATTCTATATCTTTGCTGAGTTTTTTGGTTCAAGTAGCTCTATCAGATTCAGAGAGTGGAGTGTTGGCATCCCTAGTATTTGCGGATCTTTCTAAATTATTTGTCTATTTACACACATATACGTATGCAGACATGTATGCACACATACGTATGATCATAATTGGTTAGCAAAGCTTTACCACTTTTTTTTTTTTTTTGCAGTACTGGGGATGGACCCAGGGGCATTCTACCTCGAGCTACACCCCCAGCCCTATTTTTTAATCTTTATTTGGAAACAGGGTCTCAGTAAGTTGCGGAGGGCCTCACTAAGTAGCTGAGGCTGGCTGCAAACCCAGATCCTCAGGTCTCAGCCTCCCAAGTACTGGGATTACAAGCGTGCGCCACCACGCCTGGCAAAGCTTTACCACTTTAAGTTTAGAAACCTCATTTTCAAGCCAAGTGTGGTGGCGCACACCTGTCATCTCAGTACTTGGGAAGCTGAGACAGGAAGATCGCAGGTTCAAGGCCAGCCTCAACTACTTAGTGAAGCCCTCCGCAACTTAGTGAGACCCTGTTTCCAAACAAAAAATAAAATAGGTGTAGAGGTGTAACCTGGAGGTAGAATGCCCCTAGGTTCAATTCCCAGTCCACGTGAGAAAAAGAGAAAGATTGACTGATTTCCACCTAACCACTTAAAAATATAATTCTTTGATATTTCCTATATATACATTGTTATGATTTTTGCTCCTATAACTAAATATTATATGAACCAGGTGCATTGGTATGTGCCTGTAACCCCAGCTACTCAGAAGGCTGAGGCAGAAAGATCACAAGTTCAAGACCAGCCTGGGCGACTTAGTGAAACTCTGTATCAAAATAAAAAATAAGAGGGGCTGGGGGTGCAGCTCAGTGGTCCAGCCCTTGCCTAGCATAAGTGCGGCCCTGGGTTCCATCCCTGACACCACAAGAAAAAAGAAGAAAGAAAGAAATTCATGTGGGATGAGATGTCTCTTGTATTTGCCCCACCACACTTTTTTCTAACCCATCTCAGCATTCTCTTTTCCTTTCTGCAGTTCTAAGCCTCCTTCTTTCTTTTCCATGAAAAATGTCCTTCAGCTAGATCTGTCAGCAACAAGTTCTCTTAGTTTTTCTTTGTATGAGAATGTCTTCACCAGGGCTGTGGTGCCTGCCTGTAATACCAATACTTGGGAGGCTGAGACAGGAGGATTGCAGGTTCAAGGCCAGCCTTTGTAATTTAGTGAGTCCCTCAGCAACTTAGCAAGACCCTGTTTCAAAATAAAAATTTTTAAAGGGAGGACTGGGGGTATATCTCAGAGGCAGAATGCCCCTGGGTTCATCTCCAGTACCAATAACAAGAGACAGACAGACAGACTCCCCACCCCACCCCTGCCTGGGCATTTACAAACTATTGTGCTACTTTCTTTTGTCCTCCTTGGTTCTTCATGAGGAATTTCCCGCCATTCACATTGTTTTCCCGTATAAGTAAAGAAGTGTCATCCTTCTCTAGAAGCTTCCAGATTTTTTATTTGTCTTCAGTTTTCATAACTTTGACTCTATGTGTTGGTGTCTGATTTGGAATTCTCTAAGTTTCTTCAATGTGTTTTTTGGTTTGTTTGTTTTTGTCAAAATTGAGGAAATTTCTGTCATTACCACTTCCAGTATTTTTCATCTCCATTTTCTCTCTCCCCTTCTTCTAGGGTTCCACGAATAGGAATGGTAGATTTTTTTTTTTCCAGCCTAGCCTCCAAGTCTCTGTTCTTTTGCTTTCTAGTTTAATTTCCCTGGGTTGTTCAGAACGGGCAATTTCTATTGTTCTGTCTTCAAACTTAGTGATTCATTCCTCTGTCATGTTTTTTTTTTTTGACATTGAGTTCATGTAATGAGTTTAAATTTTGTTTGTTTATTATGTTTTCCATTTCAGAATTTAATTTCCCATCGGTTCCTTTTTATAGTATCTTCTCTTCTGAGGCTATTCATCTGTCATGTGTCAAACCTGTTTGCAACTGCTTGTTGAAGCATGTTTGTGATGACTGGTGAAGGTCCTCGTCAGACATTTCAACAGCTGAGTCACTGTAGCCTTAGCATCTGTCGATTGGTTCTCTTGCTCAGTTGTGATTTTCTTGAATGCTGGCATGATGAATGATTCTCAGTTATATCCTGGATAATTTGGGTTATTATGTTGTAAGACTCTGAATCCTATTTAATTTTTTTTCTTTTAGCAGATAGTCATTCATTTTAAGTGCAGTACATATAGCAAGGCATGGGTAGGTATCTGGCTCCCTCCTAACATAAGTTAAGCAGTGCCCCATACCGTCTGTCTCCAGATGGGGTAAAAGCTCAGCTTCCTGTGAGGCCTGGATGACACAGGGTGAAGGGACATGGCTGGCTGACTATCCCTGCCCCCCATCAGCCCCATCATGGCAGTTGGGTATGGGTTTTCTTTTTTTTTTTTTTTTTTTGGCAGTACCAGGGATTGAACCCAGGGGCATTCTACCTCTGAGCTACACCCCCAGCCCTACATTTTTTTATTCTTTATTTTGAAACAGGGTCTCACGAAGTTACAGAGGGCCTCACTAAGTAGCTGAGGCTGGCCGCGAACCCAGATCCTCCGGTCTCAGCCTCCCAAGTACTGGGATTACAAGCGTGCGCCACCACGCCCGGCCTTGGGTATGGGTTTTAACAGCTCAGTAGCCAGGCATGGTGGGGCACACCTGTAATCCCATGCCTGTAATCTCAGCCTTGGGAGGCTGAGGCGGGAGGATCGCAGTAACTTAGCAAGAACCTCAGCGACTTAGTAAGACCTTGTCTCAAAATAAAAAGGACTGGGGGTGCAGCTCAAAGGTAGAATGCCTCAGGTTCAATCCCCAGTACCACACAAAGAACAACAACACAACAAAACAAAACACAAAACAACAGCTCAGTGAAGCATTGGGCCCGGCTGATGCTACCAAAGCAGGAAAACTGAGTGCCACCTGCTTCTGCTGGACGGCGGGTGGAAGATTAGATTCCTTTTTGGTGCTACTTTCAAATCAAACTAGATGGGAGGAGCTCCACTCCTCCTTCCTTGGAGCTGGCAAAAGAGATGGCGGATTAGTACCCACTGGGCCTGGTGGGGCCTTAGGTGGGAATATTTTCCATTGGTGTTTTGCTGGAATAGGACAGACATTCTGTTGTCTTACACCTCTGTCTTCCTGGTCCTTTGTTCAGGGGGAATAGGTTTTTCTTGAAGCTTTTGCTCCTCCCTGGACTTTGCTCGTTGGTGGTTCTGGGTTGCCGACTTCACCAGCGCTCCATTCAGCAGCTAGAGGAGGCAAAAAGGAAGCCCCGGGAGTCCACCGTGGCGTTTCTCAAGCCGCAGAGTCGTCCGTCACTCATCTCTCCGTCCCCCAGAGCCTGCCCATGCTGGTCGCAGGTGACGTTCAGTTTCTTAGTTGTAAGGAGTCAGCCTCCGGCGGAATGCGGCTAGCTTTGCCATCTCCATTAGAACCAAGAACTCTGAAGTTACCTTGGCATGGAGATCTATGATGTGGGCAACGCATGCTGTTGAGGAAAACAGTAAACTAGAACTTGCAGATATTACAGAATCGTGATCCCGTCGTGCGTTTCGGAACAGGATGGAAATATACCGCACTGATGACAATGTTTATGGCTGAGTTTGTGAGAGTAGGTGTAATTTTAATTGTCTTCATGTTAATACTTTTCTTGCATATTCTGTGTGTGTATGTGTGTGTGTGTGTTACTGGGGATTGAACCCAGGGGTGTTCTACCTCTGAGCTACATCCCAACCCTTTTTATTTTTTATTTTCTTATTTTGAAACAGGGTCTCACTATGTTGCTGAGTGTCTTGCTAAATTGCTGAGGCTGGCATCAAACCTGAAATCCTCCTGCCTCAGCCTCCCAAGTACTGGGATTACAGATGTGTGCCACCAGTTTTTCACAGAAAAAAAAAAGAACTTTTACAATACAAAAGCATGTTTCCTTAGCAATCAGCTCCCTTCTCTTATTTTTTTCTTCTGGTCCTACTTTTACCCCTCTGGAAATACAGAATAAATAGAACCTCTTCCACCCAGAGACCTCATAAAACATTCAAAGAAATCTAAATTCATTTAGAGTAAGTATAGATGAGTTTCTACCTCAGATTTCCTCTCACGTCCTGGCCTCCAATTGCTTCTTACCCAGGTTCCACTATTTCTAGCTCCAAGGGCATTCTTCTTGAAAGACAAAGAGGAAGAGAACTAGGAACTGGGCCGTGGATTTTGTTCGTCTCTCCACACTAAGCCAGCTGCCTGTCTCTGTGTCACCTCTTTGAGGACACTTACAACCTGGGCCATTGTCACAGGTTTCGTCTCCACCCCCAAGCAGAGTAAGCTCCCCCAGCTCCGGACCCATTCTTCTCTGTACCCCCACACTTGGCGTAGTGTCTCGCATGGAGCAGGCTCTCTATAAACATCCAGTTGGACGAGGAGCAGATGAATGGATGGACAGGAGTAAACATTTGTTGGATGGATGGGCGAATTAGTTAATCAATAACTACTACTGTGCTAACCGATTCCCCTAGTCTGCCCGCTTTCTTACTCCAAGCCTTAAAATTTTCCATAAGTGCTAGGCGTGGTGGCGCACGCTTGTAATCCCAGTACTTTGGGAGGCGGAGACCGGAGGATCCGGGTTCGCGGCCAGCCTCAGCACGCGCATGCGCGCGATCTTTCTCCCTCTCTCCCTCTCTCTCTCTCTCTCTCTCCCTCTCTCTCTCTCTCTACCTAGTGAGGCCCTCCGCAACTTCGTGAGACCCGGTTTCAAAATAAAGCATAAAAAATAGGGCCGGGGGTGTAGCGCAGAGGTAGAATGCCCCCGCGTTCAATCCCCGGTACCGCAAAAAAAAAAAAAATTTCCATAAGTCACTGTACGTCTGCAGCTGTGGTCCCGCTGAGGTTGAACTTTCAAATCCTGAACACCCTTCGAAATGTCACTTGTATGCGCCCTGCTTTAATCCTTTGTCCACTTTTGTAATCTATAGCAGGTAATGAGATTCTAGGAATGGATTTTTTAATCAGTTGGTTGAAACACTTTATTTCTTTTTTCCCCACTCTGATTTCATGGAGGCATCACAGAGTGAGCCTCTTGATTGCCCCATCTCTGTCCAGGAAAGTTTTCCAACTGATCCCAGCAGAGAAGTAGAGGCCACGCAGAGCACCGTGGTCTAGCTGAGCTCAGGGGCAGAAATAATATTGGGGAGCAGCTGTAGAGGCTAGAATGTGCAGAGGGACTTGGGAGGAAGGAGCTATGCAGAGAGAGGACTCGAGAAGTCCACATGGCGAATCCCAGAAATCCCTTGATGAGGGATGGTCTGCGCGTGTGCAGGGCAAGACATCCCTGGCTTAGTAGACAGCAAGTGCGACAGAGAGATCAGAGGCTGGATGGCCCTGCCAGAGAGTGGAGGGCTTAGATTCACCTCGTTAACCTCCCAGCATCCAGCTCGGATAATGGAAAGACCTAAAGCAACATCCATTCTAAACCCATCTTAATACCGTCTGCAGCCCAGTCCCCACAAGGCACACAGCGGATGGAGCATTTTGAGACAAGCCCTGCCGTGTTAGAAGGGCTCGGGAAACATCTTGAACTTCCTCCATATTGGCACTAATGAATGTAAAACTGAGCCTACCTAAATTCACAGCGATAGGTCATTAATTAATCATCCTGGTAGAACAGGAAGTGACAGATAACAGAGACCAGTGTTCTCTAGAATGCCCTGTCACAGTACACAGTCCAAACATCCAAAAAACGGTCAAACAGCGTTAGACATACAAAGAAACAGGATAATGTGAGCCATCAAAGTTAATTTTAAAAAGCGGTCAGTTGAAACTAAACCCAAGATGGATCAGATTTTATAACTGGCAAAAATAATTTTTTTTAAAAAAAGCAAACAGCTTTAAGCAGCTGTCAAATGTATGTTCAAAGAGTTCGAGCAAGATATGGTCTCAGAGCCGGACATGGTGGCGCACACCTGTAATCCTAGGACAGGCTGGAAGGCTGAGACAGGAGGATCACAGGTTCAAGGCCAGCCTCAGCAACTTAGCAAGACCCTGTTTCCAAATAAGAAATACAAACGGCTGGGGGTATAGCTCGGAGGTAGAATGCCCCTAGCATCACACACACATACACACACACACACACACACACACACACACACACACATACACTATGGCCTTACTGAGTAAACAGATAAGGAACTCAGAAGTAAAAAGTAGCAAAAATATGAATTCTAGAGGTGAAAAGCAAGTGTTATTTCAGAGTGAAAAAAGGATTCTATGAAAACTAAAATGGGAAACTCTTGCTTAAAAAAAATTGTCCAGGCTGGGCGTGGTGGCACACACTTGTAATTCCAGTACTTTGGGAGGCGGAGACCGGAGGATCCGGGTTTGCGGCCAGCCTCTCTCTCTCTCTCTCTCTCTCTTTCTCTACTTAGTGAGGCCCTCCACAACTTCGTGAGACCTGGTTTCAAAATAAAGTATAAAAAAACAGGGCCGGGGGTGTAGCTCAGAGGTAGAACGCCCCTGCGTTCAACCCCCGGTACCACAAAAAAAAAAAATTGTCCAGGTGGAGCTGGGCATGGTGGCACACGCCTGTATCTGAGTACTGGGGAGGCAAAGACAGGAGGGTCACAGGTTTGAGGCCAGCCTCAGCAAGTAGTAAGACTCTGTTTCCGACTAAATAAGGGGCTGGGAGTGTAGCTCAGAGGTAGAATGCTCCTGGGTTCAATCCCTAGTACAAAAAAAAAAATTACACACAGGTTGGTTTACTGTTTTTGTTCGTTTTTGTGTTTGTGTTTTGGGGTACTGGGGATTAAACCCAGGGGCATTTTACTTCCAAGCTATACCCCCAGCCCTTTTTATTTCTTGTTTTGAAACAAGATTGCTAAGAATCTCACTAAATTGCTGAGGCTGGTCTCGAACTTATGATCCTCCTGTTGCAGCCTCCCACGTACTGGAGTTATAGGCACGGGACACCACGCCTGGCCAGGTTGGTTTACTGTTAATACTTCTTACAGCCCTTAATATGCTTGCCTGCCTTAGGGAACCTCCAGAAGGGATTGGAGGATATAATGAAGTCCACATATATTTGACTATAGAACTCAACTCAACCAGGAATACTAATCTACAGAACACATTGAGGATTATCGTTGGGCTTCATAACGCCCATCTCTTCTTTTCCTCTCTCTCTTTTTTTTTTTTTTTGTATTGGGAATTGAACCTAGGGACATTCTACCTCTGAGCTACACCCCAGCCCTTTTTATTTTTTATTTTTATTTTTAAACGGTGTCTCACTAGGTTGCCCAGGGCCTTGCTAAGTTGCTGAAGCTGGCCTTGAGCCTGCAATCCTCCTATCTCAGCCTCCTAGGTACTGGGATTACAGGCCTGTGCCACCACACGTGGCTATAACTCCTATCTCTTTTTATCTGCTCATTCCCTGACCCGCCACACACTCCTTTGCCTCCAGTGAACGCTATTTCCTTTGCTTTGTATAAGTACCGTGCGCTAACCGATTGCGCCACTGGAGCTCCTTCCTTTGCTTTGAAACCATACAGCCCTCCACATCTTTACACCTCCACATCTATACGATTAACTATGCATCCATCCACATTTATCTTATATTTTCCTTCCCCCAGCTCGCTGTCCTCCAGTCGGCCACTCTGTCTTCTGAGATTCTGCAGAGACATCCGCTCACTGAGCCCTCATTGCCACGCTGCATGTAAATGGGTGTGCACACGGTCCTTCTTGTGACCTGCTGATGGCATTGTGATGGGCCTGATTCATCCAGGTGACCTCAGCACACCAGGCAAGACCAGGGCCTGGCACCGTCAGGAGAGCTTGTGGGGTAAGCGGCGTCTCACTGCAGAAGACAGTCACCATGGGAGCAGTGACCAGGGCGACACATGCCCTCATGCTTAGCAGCACGAAGATGAGTCAGACAGTCCTCCGAGGCATAGCATTTCATGGCGGTTAAAAACACAAGCATGGGGACCTGCCGGCCAGGATTCATATCAATACCTGTCACCTGTTATCTGTGTAATCCAGGGCGACGTATCGAACCACCTGCGGCCTCAGATTCCTCACCCAGAAAGTGGGAATACGCGCGCGCGCTCTACCCCACAGGACGCGTGAGGATTAAGTGAGATCATTCTCGAAACGTAGTTACGCGGCCCCCCCACACACAAAGTACCTGGTGAGCAGGGGCCAGGGACATCACCTCCGCCTGCCACCACCTCCCCTCCTACGCGTCAGCCAGAGATCAATAGTACCCCCCTTTACCTTCCTTCCTCCCTCAGCCCCCTGCCGGTTACTACCTCCCCTTACCAACACCCATCTGCCAATTCAGACCGGAAGGCAGTGTTGCTGCCGCATGTTCCGACATGCGCTGATCCTCACGTTCATTTGCTTATCAGATGCTCTGCACACAGGCCCAGCTCATCCCTCAAGGCCAGATTAGACCTCAGTCTTCCCAGGAAGCTTTGACAACTCGAATCTCCCCTTCTCTTGTGCAGCAATGTCTGGCCCGCATGCTTGGCATTGGTTGTGTACTGCCAGGGTTTTATATATGCAGGTGCCCCTTCCTCCCAAACACTATGGTCCTACTCGGTAGAGTCCTAAGCTCCTTCCAGTTCCTTCTGTGACCACCTCTCAGACTCAAGACCACGGAAGGGGCCATCGCAGGATATTTACCACCGGGCGGCCTCTATAGATGTCCCTGGGGGTTACAGTGATTATACGGCAAGTCACATCCCCAGCCACCAGGGAAGTCAGGTAGCCTGTTGGTGTGTGTGACATTCAAGGTTTAAGATAACCAGGGCTGTAATCCCAATACTTGGGAGGCTGAGACAGGAGGATTGCAGATTCCCTAATGCATGTAAGCATATTAAAGGGTGTAAGAATTATTAACAGTAAACCAACCTGGCCAGGCGTGGTGTCCCGTGCCTATAACCCCAGTACATGGGAGGCTGAGACAAGAGGATCATAAGTTTGAGACCAGCCTCAGAATCAACAACTTCGTGAGATTCTGTTTTGAAATAAAGAAAGGGGTTGAGGGTATAGTTCAGAGGTAGAATGCCCCTGGGTTCAATCCTCAGACACACACACACACACACACACACACACACACACACACACAATTGAACACCATAACTCAGGTGTCATGCTATCTAAGAAGATGTGGCGGTCCTGGGCTGCATGAGTAGAAGCACGGGGTCCAGGACCAGGGTGAGAGTCCCTTGTCCTCTTGGCTAAGGTGACATATTGTGTTCCTTCCTTACATACTGAGGGATGGTAGAGGTGACCCCAAGAAGACGCAGAGAAGAAAGAAAGGGTGCTGGGTGGTCTCGAAACAGCATCAGAGGATGAAGAGCTGGAAGACTAGGAGATATTCTGTTGAGAAAACATATGGCGTAGTGTGGTGCCCTTTGATAACGACTGTTAGGATTTTTTTAAAAAAAACTTAAAATCTAAGCCAGGCGCGGCAGCGCACGTCTATAATCCCAGTACTTGGGAGGCTGAGACAGAAGGATTGCAGGTTTCAGGCCGGCCTCAACAATTTAGCAAGACCCTGTTTCCAAATACATAATAAAAAAGGGCTGGGGGTATAACTTCAGAGGTAGAATGCCCCTAGTTTCAATCCCCAAGACCAATAAATAAATAAATAATCTAGCTTTCATAGTGATAAAACTCTCACATCTTACCAAAGGCTTTTTCTCAAACTACCCTCTGTTAAACCTTGTTGATTAGGTGGTTTGAACAGGTGCCCCCCCCATCCCAACCTTAATTATGAAAAAAAAAACTAGCCCACAATATTTTCTCAGATCAAGACTTTAAAACAGTATGAATCATCTCACATAGAATGTGAGGTCCGGTATCAGTGCAAACACTGGTCTTTAATCTGTGGGTTCAGTGTAGAAAAGCGGTATTATCTTACAAGATTTGGATTATGTTACTGCAGAAGTGTAAGGTTACTGCACATGCCCACACACGATTATAGGGAAGAGAGACCCAGCAGACACAGCCAATGCTGGAACACCTGCTCCAGGGATTAACAGTAACGACAGACTGAGAGAACAAAAATGTTCAGAGAGATAGAGGGATGAATAGAATTTAGGCAGGAAGAGAACATTGGGAATAATAAGAAAGCAAACAGAAATTTTGGAAATGAAATATATAGTCATTAAAATAAAAAAACTCGGAAGGCGGGCATGGTGGCACACGCTTGTAATCCCAGTACTTTGGGAGGCAGAGACTGGAGGATCCGGGTTTGCGGCCAGCCTCAGCTCTCTCTCTCTCTCTCTCTCTCTCTCTCTCTCTCTCTCTTCTCTCTCTACTTAGTGAGGCCCTCCGCAACTTCGTGAGACCCGGTTTCAAATTAAAGTATAAAAAATAGGGCCGGGGGTGTAGCTCGGAGGTAGAACGCCCCTGCGTTCAATCCCTGGTACCGCAAAAAAAAATTAAAAAATTAAAAATAAAAAAATAAATAAAAAAATTAAAAAAGCTCAATAGACAAGTTAGACAAGATGACTAGAGGCAGAGCTAGTGATCTGGAAGATGGGTCTGAGGAAATCACACCAAAGCACAGAGAGAGAACAGAATTTGAAATAAAAATGAAATCAGTGTAATGTGAAGAATAAAACAACAAAATCCAATATAAATCTAATAGGAGTTTGAAGAAGGGACTAGAAAGAATGAGAGAAAGGCAATGATCGAAAGGAAAATGGCAGAGAATTTACCGGAACTGCAGGTCGAGTGCTCAGACTGAAAAACCACACTGACTCGTGAGCAGGGTAAGTAAAAATAAATCCAGCGAGAGTCACATCATAGCGAAACTGAGGTGCGTCAAAGCCAAAGACAGACTACTAAGGTTCCCTTAAGAAAGGGAACTAAAGCGATTGCTGAGAAGCTGCACCCTGCCTTGTCTGGTGGCTGGGTGGGTTGGTAGTCTTTAGCTTCAAGCCAGAGAAAGGAAAGAACCAGTTACTGTCCAAGTGAAAGCGGGGCAACTGAGAGAGACATTGGGACCAAAAAGAAGGTGAAGGTTTAATCCAAACTACTTTGCAAAGATTTGCTGTTATATTTGTTGCTAATACGGACTCATTTGCATAGAGTGCGGTCTCGGGCGTCTTAAGTCATCTGCTCTCTATTTCCTTCTCAGTAGTTGTGCATGAAAGGGGGGTGAAGATCTCCTTCCAGTCAGGGGTTCCCAACACTGGCTGTGCATAAAGTCTGGAGAGTGTTTTATCTTTTTTTATACATTTTTATTGATGCATTATAATTAGATATTATAGTGAGAATCAAAGTGATCCAAATGTATGTACCTCTTGGTGTTTTGCCCTCCGCAGCAGCACTGGAGAGTGTTTTAATCACCGCCGTCCCCAGGTGGGCACAGCACGTGCATGTTTGAAAAACATGTCGCTGGAGTTGGAGTTCTTTGTTAGAATGAGATTCCTTATTGTTAGCGCTGTTGACATTTGGGGACAGGTCACTCCTCGCCAGGGGCTGTCCTGTGTATTGCAGGGCATTTAGCAGCATTACTGGCCTGTACCCAATAGATGTCAGTAGGAAGCTCACACACACACACACACACACACACACACACACACACACAAAACACAACACAAGTATGGCAATAAAATATGTCCGCAAACCAATCGCCCAGCATTTCTCGGGTTACTTGGACTCGGCCCCACTGCTGGACACACTCACATACCTAAAACAAAAGTTTCAGAAAACAGTTCTTACCCTTAAAGTCAGCGCTGTTCTCTGACTTTCTGGCGTCTCCCGTCCTTTTCTATTTCTCTTCAGTCTCACTGCGACTTCCCAGACCTCCTATCAGTCTTCAAGTCACTCCAATAGGACTTCCGCCTCGTCATTCCACACACACAGTTCTCGGTGAGGGTCACCTGTGACCGCCTGGTCCAACAGTCCCTTTGCAGTCCTCAGCTCACCTGAGCAACCTGTGGCACTCGACAAAGCTGACCGCGTCTCCTCCCTTGGCTTCCATGAGAAGGGGTATGAACCCCTGAGTTCTCCTCTACCCTACCTGATCCCCGGTCCCCATTATCTGCATCTTTCTTCACCTGATCTTTTTTTGGGGAGGAGGGGATGGTACTGGGGATTGAACCCAGGGATGTTCTACTTTTAAGCTACACCCCCTGATCCTATTTTATTTTTTATTTTGAAACAGATTTTGCTAAATTGCTCAGGCTGGTCTTGAATCTCCGATCCTCTGGTCTTAGCCTCCCAAGTACTGGGATTATAGGAGTGCCTGTAATCAAATGTATATGTTAAGAGTATTGCTAGAGCCAGGCAGAGTGGTGCACATTTGTAATCCCAATACTTGGGAGGCTGAGACAGGAGGGTCACAGGTTTGAGGCTAGAATCAGCAATTTAGCGAGACCCTGTTTCAAAGTAAAAAAAAAAAAAAGTGCTGGGGTTATAACTCAGAGGTAGAATGCTCCTAGGTTCAATCCTCAGTCCCTCTCCCATATATATATATGGGAGTTCATATATATTCATCCATACATATATATATATATATATATATATATATATATATATATGGATGAATTTGGTCATGTTTCTTCCCTGTTTAAATCTCTTCAATGAGCCGGGCATGGTGGTGGCGTATGCCTGTAATCCCAGTACTCGGGAGGCTGACAGGAGGATCACAGATTGGAGGCCAGCCTCAGCAATTTAGCAAGACTCTCGGCAACCTGGTGAAACCCTGTTGCAAAGCAAAAAATAAAAAGGGCTGGGGGTGTAGCTTAGAGGTAGAATGCCCCTGGGTTCAGTCCCCAGTACCCCAGGGGGAAAAATTTCCTTCAATGACTTCACTTTGCATTTGGAATCAAGGACAAAAGTCGTGGCCAGGCCCACAAGGCCCTGCATGACCTCATCCCTCCCTGTGTCCCTAGACACATGTGGCGCTGCCTACCACAAGCTGTAGCTGCAGTGGCCACGCTCCTCCTGCCCTCAATCCTTGGCGCTTGGTCCCCTTCCCTCGCTTTTTGCAGGTCAATTCCTACTCCTCCTTGAGATTCCAGATTAGCTTCTGCTTGCCTGAAGGCCTCCCTGGCCCCCCACCTCCCACCCCGATCTCAGTCAGCCCCCCAATCTCTTTCCTAACCCCCTCCGCTGTTCCTGCACGCACCGTCAGAGTGTGAAGCTGTGTGGTGACCTGAGCTCCCACCAGAAAGTGAGCTCTGTGAGCCACGGGTGATGTCTGCTGTGCTCACCCGGAGTCGTGGACAGGCCCTGACAGGAGTTCAGCACTTCACAAAGAGTAATTGGATGGATGAATGAATGAATGAATGAATGAACAGGGTCAGATTTTGCAGAAAGAAATAGTGGAATGGGGCTCGACAGGACAACCAACAAGCCCTGAGGTCAAGATGGCAAATTTGAGCCAGGTGTGGTGGTGCATGCCTGTAGTCCCAGTACTTGGGAGACTGAGACAGGAGGATCACAGGTTTTAGTTTAGCCTCAGCAACTTAGAGAGACCCTGTTTCAAAATAAAAAAATAAAAAGGAAGCCGGGCATGGTGATGCACACCTGTAATACGAGTACTTGGGAGGCTGAGACAGGAGGATCACAGGTTTTAGTCTCAGCAACTTAGAGAGACCCTGTTTCAAAATAAAAAATAAAAAGGAAGCCGGGCATGGTGCACGCCTGTAATCCCAGTACTTGGGAGGCTGAGACAAGAGGATTGCAGGTTTGAGGCTGGCCTCAGCAATGTAACAATGCCCTTAGCAACTTAGTGAGGCCCTGTTTTAAAATAAAAAATAAAAATAGAGCTGGGGGTGTAGCTCAGAGGAAAAACTTCCCTGGGTTCAACCCCCTGTACCAAAAATAAAAAAGAAAAAAATATATAAAGGGCTGGGAGCTGGGTGTGGTGATACATGCTTGTAATCCCAGTACTTGGGAGGCTGAGACAGGAGGATCGCAGGTTTGAGGACAGCCTCAGCAAGTAGTGAGACTCTCACCAACCTAGCAAGACCCTGTTTCAAAATAAAAATAAAATAGGGCTAGGGGTGTAGCTCAGAGGTAAAATGCCCCTGGGTTCCATCCCTAGTACCATAAAAATATAAATTAATTAATTAATTAAAAATAGAGGGCTGGGGTATAGTTTGGAGGTAGAACACCCTGGATTCAGCTTCTAGTACAAAATAAATGAATAAATGAATAAATAATAAATAATTTTAGTTATCAATAAGGTCCAAGAGGTTTTTGTTTTTGTTTGAGACAGGGTCTCACTACGCTGCCCAGGCTGGCCTTGAATTTGCCATCCTCCTTCCTCAGCCTTCCCAGTGGTTGGGGCTATAGACACAAGCTGCTACACCAGCTACAGGAAGGAAGTCTTTTGTTTAAGCCACCTGGAGAGGGACATCAGGGATGCAGGGTGGCCTCTGTCTTGAGGCCTCCGTCTCTGCCCATCACTCGAAGAACACAGCCAGCCGACTATGTGGCCAGTGCCCTTTCAAACATCAAGTTCTGTTAGGGTCCGCCATCTATGATGGGGTCGCTGGTACCCTACTCTCTCGGCTGAGTGTGTGTGTGTGTGTGTGTGTGTGTGTGTGTGTGTGTGTGTGACTGGGGATTGAACCCAGGGGCATTCTACCTCTCAGCTCAACCCCCAGCCCTATTTTATTTCTTATTTTGAAATAGGATCTCACTAAGTAGCTGAGGCTGTCCGCAAACCTGCGATCCTCCTGTGTCAGCCTCCCCAGCACTGGATCACGGGCGTGTGTCACCTCACCGGGCTCTAACCCTCTTCTCACCCTGGCTGTTTCCACTGCACACCCCATCCCAGTCATAAACTCAAGCCTCGCTGTGGGCGGATGCAAAGGTATTTCCTTTTTAGACCATTTATTCTCGTGAAACGCAAACATGACCTTTGACATGGCTTGGCCTGGGCGCTCAGGGGCGATTCCAGTAGGAACTAAGAATGATATCACCACTTTCACTAGTGGAATTACAAAGAGATGATGAAGGTTGATTTCTGTGATGAGTTTTAAGCATCTCCACCCAGAAAACCATTGATCCTGGCCTTGGGGTCGTAGTCTGTTGGAACACACTTGACGAAACGACTTCTTTCATGGGCCTGAGATTCGACAAACCACTTTGTTTTCCTAAGCTTCCATTTTTCATCAATAAAACCAATGAAGCCGGGCGTGGTGGCGCAGGCCTGTAATCCCAGTACTTGGGAGGCTGAGACAGGAGGATCGCAGGTTCGCAGCCAGCCTCAGCAACATAGCAAGGCCCTCCGCAACTCAGTGAGACCCTGTTTCAAAATAAAAATAAAATAGGGCCGGGGGTGTAGCTAGTTCAGAGGCAGAATGCCCCTGGGTTCCATCCTCAGAACAGCCATAAATAAATATAAATAAATGGAGCTAGGGGTGTGGCTCTGAGTTGGAATGCCCCTGGGTTCAATCCCCAGTACACCACACCACACACACACACACACACACACACACACACACCACACACACTGAAGGCGCCATAGTGGACTTGTGGTTGTGGGCAAGGGTATGTTCCAACCTCACAGGGGA
>PVJS01020976.1:0-32007 GCA_004027185.1 Glis glis
AAAAAAAAAAAAAAAAAAAAAAAAAAAAAAATTATATTGAATATAGAATTAGATCATTCAATTAAATAGATGTATTGTCTGCAGTCCTATTAAGTAGAAAAAAATAGGAAGTTAATTTTCTTCCCTTCCTCCCCCAAATAAGCAGAGTTTGTATCCTAAAGCCAGGCACAATTTAATTAAAACAAATATGTTTATTTGTAATTTACCAAACTTGTATAAAGTGCTTACAGGGTTGCAAGTGATATTCTGAGCACCTTATATATAGTCACTCATTTAATCCTTATTAGTTATGTAATGTTATCACATCTCCTTACTTTAGAGAAAACTAAGGCACATAGAGGGTAAGTTACTTATCCTTGGTCACATAGCTAGTAAGTGGTAGAACCAGGGTTTCAACCCAGCAGCTCTACTCTAGAGCTCTTATTCTCAACCATTATAACTTCATTTTTATTTCTAATTTCTCTTCCAGAGATGTAAAAATTGACTGAGGAAATGCTGTAGGTAGCCTCAGATATTTATTGAATGAAAGTAGTTAAAAAATAAAAGCCCTTTCAAAAATAATTATAAATAAATGTCCAAAGAAATTCTATGTGTGATTGGTTTCATATGATCGGGAGTGGGCAGTGATCAAGTGACAGATGAGGGAGTTAGAAGTCCCAGAAAAACATGTTTGGCTTTTTCTTTCTCCAACTTTCTTCTCATTGGTGAGACTGCAACTTGAGGGGCTGTTTGAGCTTTCAGAATAAGGCTTTCTATATCAAGGGCAGCAAGATCTTCAGAGGGCTTACAGTAGTAAAATTGTAGGGAAGCTGTTTAATAGGAATTAAGGGTTTTTTTATCTTGCTAGGATTTAGAAGCAGTTAGCTCTAAAATTAGGAGAAATGACATCCTATTTAAAAATAAAACTCTCCCCTTATCCCATTGCCTCTCTCTCCTCTTGTCTACACAAACATACGTATTGAAAGTTATCTGTATTGAGTGCCTTCTCTTCTTTACAATGTATTCACACTAGTGTATCTGGCACAAATGTTTCTGACTGAATAGTGAATGTGTGAATGAACTTTCAATTAAAGCAGCAGAGAAAAAAAATGCTTTTGGAAGAAATATAGTCAGGCGTGGTGGCACACACTTGTAATCCCAGTACTTGGGAGACTCAGACAGGAGGATCGCAGGTTCAGGACCAGCCTCAGCAAGTTAGTGAGGCCCTCTGCAATTTAGTGAGAACCTATCTCAAAATTTAAAAAATAAATAAATAAAAACAGGGCTGGGGGTGTAGCTCAGAGGTAGAATGTTCCTGGGTTCAATCCCCAGTACCACCAAAACAAAAAAGAGAAGAAATGAATACATTCCCTTTGTCTGGGGAGAAGGGTACTTGAATAAATTCAAAAGAGGCATTTGGAAAATTCGTGTGATGGGAATTTTTATTTGCTGTATTTGAATCTATAAGAAAATAAGCCACATCCTCTTTCCAGGTGCTCTCAGCTGCCTCGGCTGCAGGTGTTTCAGTAGCTTTTGGTGCACCGATTGGAGGAGTTCTCTTTAGCCTGGAGGAGGTAGGTACAAAAGTACAACCATTAAAATGATACATAATTATCATTACAAATAAATTTTGGTGCACATTTTGTTTTTATAGCTGATGTAATAGGTACAAAAGTTTGGTTTTAAGTTTTCAAATTTATTTTTAGAAAGTTTTTCACTAGTTTTTATGTTAAAACTAACATACTAGCCGGGCGTGGTGGCGCATGCTTGTAATCCCAGTACTTGGGAGGCTGAGACCGGAGGATCCGGGTTCACGGCCAGCCTCAGCTACTTAGTGAGGCCTCCGCAACTTAGTGAGACCCTGCTTCAAAATAAAGAATAAAAAATAGGGCTGGGGGTGTAACTTGGAGGTAGAATGCCCCTGGGTTCAACCCCCAGTACCGCAAAAAAAAAGTAATATACTATACATGCTCCATACCTAGCAAAACGTATAAGTCTATTATTCATGTATACATATTAGTAATTTTTTGAAGTTGAACTTTACTTTTTTGACATAGAAAAGCAAGAAAATATAAATTTGACCTTAACAGAAGACATGTAAAACAATCTGTCTTTTGCCAACTTCTAATCTGTATTTTCATTTTATAAATTTAAATCAATTCCTAAATTGATTTTTAAAGTTCTGTGATTATTTCTTAGTTATTTATATTTAAGGAAATAATTTTAATTGTTTCAGTGGAATGTATTATTTTTGTTTATTCATTCATTGGTGCTTAAAACCTTTTCCTTTTTACACTTTCACACAAAAATGTGACTAGGAATGTTTTTAAATTTATGTTTCTTTGTCTAGTTTGTGTTCCTTTTTTAATATAGAAGAGTCAAATCAAATACTTCTTTATGAGCTAACCATCACTGATAGTCCATTTATTTTTAACTCTCATGATTGAGTTAGATATGAAACTCCTTTCAAAAATAAAACAATGCTAGGGATCCTAATAATTATTAGATGTTTATCATCAGTTTTTGTGAATTTGTAATGATGTGATAGCTAAAAATAATGTAAATTCTAGCTGCAACAAAATTTAGAGCTAGCTGCAGTAAAATTTAGGGATATACTTTCCATTCAAATTATAAAAATATTAGAAACATTTTATAAAATGATAGCATTAATTTTTCTTTTCCTTTTCTTCCCCCTTTTTAGGTTAGCTATTATTTTCCTCTTAAAACTTTATGGAGATCATTTTTTGCTGCTTTAGTGGCTGCATTTGTTTTGAGATCCATTAATCCATTTGGTAACAGCCGTCTGGTCCTTTTTTATGTGGAGTATCATACACCGTGGTACCTTTTTGAACTGTTTCCTTTCATTCTCCTTGGGGTATTTGGAGGACTTTGGGGAGCCTTTTTCATCAGGGCAAATATTGCTTGGTGTCGTCGACGCAAGTCCACCAAATTTGGAAAGTATCCTGTTCTTGAAGTCATTATTGTTGCGGCCATTACTGCTGTGATAGCCTTCCCTAATCCATACACTAGGCTCAACACCAGTGAATTGATTAAAGAGCTTTTTACAGACTGTGGTCCCCTGGAGTCCTCTTCTCTTTGTGACTACAGAAATGACATGAATGCCAGTAAAATTGTCGATGATATTCCTGACCGTCCGGCAGGCATTGGAGTATATTCAGCTATATGGCAGTTGTGCTTAGCACTCATATTCAAAATCATAATGACAGTATTCACTTTCGGGATCAAGGTAAGTGCTAACATGAAGTGCTGTTGAAGTAATCTAGGCATGTTCAAATTTGTATGTGGAATGAGGAATGACAGTTTAATCTAAGGTAGCTGTTTCATAAATGACGGATGAAAAAGCACTTATCTTTTGAGTTTAGTTTTAAGTAATGAAAAAATATACTTTGGGGTAGATTGTCAAGCATGTTATTGGTTGCTGTGTAACAAATTACCCCCAAACTTGGCAGCAGCCACCTGGAAAATATTGTCCCTAGCTACACCCCCAGGGATCCTTCCCCAGCAACCAAGTCCCACCTCTGAACATGAGGTATGGGGGACGCTTTAAAATCCAAACTACACCAGTGATGTATACGGGGAAGCAGATGTCAGCTTGTCCTTGTTCTTTAAATTATTAAACCTATAGTTCACAT
The DNA here is from genome assembly GCA_004027185.1 of Glis glis. NCBI lineage: Eukaryota > Metazoa > Chordata > Mammalia > Rodentia > Gliridae > Glis > Glis glis. The sequence goes on from PVJS01020976.1 coordinate 3,633, forward strand.
AATAGTCAATATTTGCTAGTGATAGTATGCTTTCCACATGTGGAATAATAGCTTTATTTCTATGGAATTGGAATGGTGGTAGTTTTTGAAGTAAGATCTCTTTTCTGTTGTCTTCCTTGTTCAGTCTACTTATTATCAAAAGTCAGATAATGGAAAAGCTTTTTTCTTAGCAAATCAAGTTAAAGGAGTTGTTAAAGCTTCTTTTTTCTACAATACATTGTTTTTCTATAAATCCCTAGTTTCTCACTATCAGTTGAACTACGCTGATGACTACCAGTGACTAGAGCTGACTGTCACTGACAGTGGTATAAGGAAAATGGAGGCGATTGGCAGGCCTTTGTTAAGTCTCACTTTACACTCAGCTCTGGCGGCTGAAGGATTGTAACTGTTAGGAGATTGTAAAGCATACTTTGATCCTTTCTGTTGTGTATCCCTTTAATGATCCTCGGCACTCATCTGGTTTCATGTCCAGAATAGGTTAGAGCTAGTAGTCTTTCAATAGTTGTTAAATGATTTTGCTCAAGGTGTTCCTATTATTCTCTTTAAATTTAGCCAATAAATACTTTTGTCTTTTAGTTGTCACACACACACACACACACACACACACACACACACACACACTCCACTCAAAATACTGGGGGCTGGGCATGGTGGCTAACACTTGTAATCCCAGTACTTGGGAGGCTGAGACTGGAGGATCCGGGTTCACCGCCAGCCTCAGCTACTCAGTGAGGCCCTCCGCAACTTAGTGAGACCCTGTTTCAAAATAAAAAAATAAAAAAAATAGGGCTGGGGGTGTAGCTTGGAGGTAGAATGCCCCTGGGTTAAAAAAAAAACAAACTGGGAGACTCGGATAAGATTGCCAACCTTATATTGTACTATTTAAGAGGAATAATATCTGTTTCTATCATTTGTACCTATGTAGGAAGATTATCATTTTGGGGTTAAGTATAGCACTTCAAACTGAATTGACTTAATTTTATGAAAAATATTTCATGTTGTCCTTTTTTTTCTCACCGTGGACTAATGAAAATTTTGTTAGGCACTAGGATGAGGGAATCCCTGAGAAAAAGGATAAACAACCCTTGAGTTATTTTCTCTTTGGCTTAGACAATGTCACTTGTTACTTTGTAATTGTTAAGGTACTCTGAAAACAGGAGTTTGCTATATTTTATTTGCACTGGGATTTTGCTATATCAGTAAATGTGAAAAGAATTAAAAGTTAGGAACAAATCCATAGAATGTAGGTTCCAAGCATGTATTAGACGATCTCTGCCTCATCAAGCATTCTGTCTTTACCGCAGGTTCCCTCCGGCTTGTTCATCCCCAGCATGGCCATTGGAGCCATAGCAGGAAGGATTGTGGGCATCGCAGTGGAACAGCTTGCCTACTATCACCACGACTGGTTTATCTTTAAGGAGTGGTGCGAGGTGGGGGCAGACTGCATTACACCTGGCCTGTATGCCATGGTCGGCGCTGCTGCGTGCTTAGGTAATGTGACTGTCTGCTTGTGTGTGGATGTTTGCACTTCTGAGAGGGAAGAGAACCACTGGTAGCACGCTCATGCTTAATTAGTGGGTGAGTTAGAAGGAGGGTACAGGATAGAGGGAGGGAATATTTTAACAGAAATGAAACAGTCATGTTCTTATGGTATTATGCATTACTGGTTTTCATTTTACCTGCCTGAGAATATTTGCTAATGCAAAATTTTAATAGCAGTTAGCATACTTGTAGTATCACATAATGCCTTATGACAGAAACCATCTCAGTACAACATAGGCTAAATTTGAGTCCTGTCCAAGGAGATTTTTTATTTTTTCATTGTTAAGGATCTTAGCCTACCTATAACAATAATAGTGCTGTTCGTTAGATTAGCATTATAACAAGGCTTCAGAATAGTTTTATTTTGAGCTGTGCAGTAATTCATTAGCTTTAGTAAAAGACTTATTTGACAGTCCAAGGTGCATTTATAGTAAAATGAGAAAAGGTGACAACTCATTTTAATAAGAATAAAAGCAGCTGGGCATGGTAGTGCACCTTGTAATCCCAGTACTTGGGAGGCTGAGACTGTAGGATCCGGGTTCACAGCCAGCCTCAGCTACTTAGCGAGGTCTTCTGCAACTTAGTGAGACCCTGTTTCAAAAATAAAGAATAAAAAAATAGGGCTGGGGGTGTAGCACAGAGGTAAAATGTCTCTGGGTTCAATCCCCAGTACTGCAAAAAAAAAAAAAGAATAAAAGCAAAATATCGAGCCAGGCATGTTACCACACGCCTGTAATCCCAGTACCTATGAGGCTGAGATGGAGGATCACGGGTTCCAAGCCAGCCTTAGCAACTTAGCAAGACACTGTTTCAAAATAAAAAGGGCTGTGGGTGCAGCTCGTAGGTAGAATGCCCTTGGATTCAGTCACCAGTACCAAAAAAAAAAAAAATTATCTTCAAGATAGCCCTTTTTAAAAGAACTAATGCTTAATCCATAGTTGTCCTGTCCGCCCACACGTCTTTTATATAAGCTTTTTTTTCTCCACTTGAATTATGGACATACTGATGACAATTTCAAAATTCCCCATCTAGAATCTTTGGGATCTAATTTCTCCAGGCAGTTTACTTTAGGGTTGTTTTTAGAGTAGACAGACCTGCTTGGTTCTTAGCTTCTAACACCATCTCTAAACATGAATGAGTTCAAATCATATTTGTTCCTAAGCCAGTACAGTGTGGGATATACCAATACCTAATTTAAAAATATTTACTTCTAGTAACTATCTTATAGTTCCTTCTCACAGACCTAATGATTAGTACTGTGACTAAAGTAAAACCACAGAGTTTCTCTGTGTGGCGTTTTCAGGGGTGTGTAGCTATAGGAAAAGCCCCACTGGGATGGACCTCCACCTGAGCTTTATTTTAAATGATTAGTAAAATTTAAAGAATTAGTTAATTCTCACTAAGTTCTATCTCCAGTTTTGCCTTCACTGTCTAGTGTAAAAATTCTAGTCACATGTAGTGGTGAGGATTGTGTCCTTTCTAAGCAGGGGTGCTTACTTTTTTCAGGTGGTGTGACAAGGATGACTGTCTCCCTGGTGGTTATTGTTTTTGAGCTCACTGGAGGCTTGGAATATATTGTTCCCCTCATGGCTGCAGTAATGACCAGTAAATGGGTTGGAGATGCCTTTGGTAGAGAAGGCATTTATGAAGCACACATCCGATTGAATGGATACCCTTTCTTGGATGCAAAAGAAGAGTTCACTCATACCACCCTGGCTGCCGACGTCATGAGACCTCGAAGGAACGATCCTCCTTTAGCTGTCCTGACACAGGACAATATGACAGTGGATGATATAGAAAACATGATTAATGAGACCAGCTACAATGGCTTTCCTGTCATAATGTCAAAAGAATCTCAGAGATTAGTGGGATTCGCCCTGAGAAGAGACCTGACGATTGCAATAGGTACCCTTGAACTAGTGTGCGTGTGTGTGTGTGTGTGTGTGTGTGTGTGTGTGTGTGTGTATAAATAGATTTCTGGAAGAAAAGAAAGCAGTAAAATTTAATTGGTTGAGTTCACAGGGACAAAGGGTGTTAATTTATGTCCCTTAAAGTCTTATGTTCTTCAGGAAAGGAATGTATGCCTCAGTGAATTGTTTTTTGCTAAATACAGTTTTATCTTTCAATTTAAATGAAATAATATATATATATATAGTACTGCAATACTGATGAAAAGGCCAGGTAGTACTTTTAATATTTTCCACACAATCTGGACCCTTTTCCCTCTGACACCCAAAGGTAATAGAGGAGAGGTACATCAAGCCATTGCTTTGTTAGTCCCCAGTTTTTTTGTACAGAACCCTGACCTGGGAGTGTCAAGCATTTGGTCTGTCCCCAGACTTCATTCCTGTGAGCACATCATCTCCCTTCCAGCTTACTTACCTCTGTGGCCATTGTAAAAGGGTTGTAAAAATAATTCTTTTGGGCCGGGTGTGGTGGCACATGCCTGTAATCCCAGTACTTGGGAGGCTGAGACAGGAGGATCACAGGTTCAAGGACAATCTCAGCAAGTAGTGAGATGCTCATTAACCTAGTGAGACCCTGTTTCAAAATAAAAAATAAAAACCAGGCTGGGGGTGTAGCTCGGAGGTAGAATGCCCCTGGGTTCAATCCCCAGTACCAAAATAATAGTAGTAATGACAATAATAATAATAATTCTTTCGCCATTTGAAAGGGACGACTAGACAGTATAGACGGGGAGAGTGTTTCTCAAATCAAATTGGGAAACTTAATTTGCAGAAGCTATTGGAGGGAGTAGGAAGGAAAAAAAAAAGATCCTACAGAGAATGTCCAGTTCAGGAAAAGCTTACAGATTTGAAAGAATTTTTCAAACACTAGCAGTTCCCTAATTCCAAATGTCTTGCCTGGGTAATAGAACAGTGGTTGCCAGAGATAACAAAGTGTGTCGTCAGACGTGGCTGCATTCAGATGTCTTAGCTTCAAGCCCTTACCATGGCAAACGTAGTCAGGAAAGAAGTTTCTTGTTTAGATTACCATTCTCTGGGTTTTACTGGTAGCCAGACAAAGTAAAGGAAAAGGTCAGAATTTTGGAATTTATATAGAAAAGGAAAAGATCCAGGTTTTTAAAAGATAAAGAAGAAGCTGGGCGTGGTGGTTCATACCACTAATACTAGTAGGTGGGAGGCTGAGACAGGCGCATCACAGATTCAAGACCAGCCTCAGCAATTTAGCGAGACCGTGTTTTAAAATAAAAAATAAGCCGGGCGTGGTGGTACACGCTTGTAATCCCAGTACTTGGGAGGCTGAGACAGGCAGATCACAGGTTCACAGCCAGCCTCAGCTACTTAGCGAGGCCCTCCACAACTTAGTGAGACCCTGTTTCAAAATAAAGAATAAAAAATAGGGCTGGGGGTACAGCTTGGAGGTAGAATGTCCTTGGGTTTAATCCCCAGTACCACAAAAAAATAAATAAAAAGGGATGGGAGTGCAGATTGGAGGTAGAATGCTCCTGGGTTCAATCCCTAGTACCAAAAAATAAATAAAGAAGAAAGTGCTAAGGTGAGGAATAATTCATATTCTCACTTTGTGGAAATATTTTTTAAAAGTTTTGTCATTGTCTTGAGAGAAAGAATACTGAGATAAGAGTTTATGTTGGTTCAAGGGAATAGAGTACTGTATGAGATGTCAAAACATGTCATCAGTAATGTTAGTCACATGATGACTTTTTGAACACACCTTAAATGTTTACCAACATATATTTTTGTTAGGTTTTAAATATTTTAATGAAAAAACAGATCTGCATTTTGGGGGTTTTTGTATATATAATTGCACTATAATTATACTTTATTGAAGAACAGAAAGTTCCCCATCCTGTCTCATAAAATAAGATAATCAAAATGCTAAATTAGATGTATTTCCATTTTTGGTATTAAAGCAGAATTTTGTAGAATATTAAATCCAAATAGGAAGTCTCAGAATATTTAGGGTCATTAAAAAAGTTCTGGGACTTAAAAAAAATGTCTGGATCATATCAAATAATGAAATCCATGTTCTCTGCTTCAGAGAACATAAAAATAATTAAAAAAATAAAAAACCTAACAGATATCCTGGCATTTAGAAAATGTTTGATAAATGATGGTTGCTAAAGCAATTACTGTATTTGTAGAAAAGTGATACTCATTTTAAAGCATTTTATTTTTAATGAAATAAAAACTAAATATTAATATGATGTTTTGATATATGCATACATTGTGAGAGGATTAATCAAGCTAATTAATATGCTCATCACGTCATGTACTTATTTAGTGGTGAGGACATTTAAAATCTCTCAGCAATTTTCAGTAGAATGAAAGAATAAAAAACAAATCCTTTTTTTATGTGGTACTGGGGATTGAACCCAGGGGCATTCTACCTCTGAGCTACACCCCCCGCCCTATCTTTTTTTAAATTTTGAAACAGAGTATATCACCAAGTTGCGGGGGACCTCAGTTGCTGAGGCTGGCTTCGAACCTACAATCCTCCTGATCCTCCTGTCTCAGCCTCCCACGTACTGGGATTACAAGCATGCACCACCATGCTCAACTAAGACAAATTCTTAAAATGATAGAAGCTGAGTGTTTACATCTGCTATTTTATCAAAGGAACATTCCAATAAATAAATAAGTGGATAATTTTTTCTAAAAATTAAGTGTTTTAGATTAGGGATATAGCTTAGTGGTAGGGCATGTGCCTAGCATGCACAAAAAAGCCTTGTGTTCAATCCCCAACACCACAAAAAATAATAAATAAATAAAATTAAGTTTTATCATTGCATTTATTTAAACAGCTAGTATACTTTCATTGATATAATATTTTACAGGTGTTTAAGATAATTAGAGTTAATTTTAAAACATATATGCTATTTAATATCACATTTTACATCTTTTTATTTTGTTTCTATTGATGAATTATAATAGCTATAATTATTTTTAATGCCTTTGTCTTTTGACTTTTATACTAGAGTTAAAAGTGATTTCTACAACCCCCATTATAGGAGTTTTCTAAATTTGGCTGTATATTTCTGATAACAATTTAACTTCTGATCCTTACAAAAACTTTATACCACCAGACATAGTGGCTCACACCTGTAACAGGAGGATCACAGGTTCAAGGGTAGTTTCAGGAACTTAGTGAGATCCTGTTTCAAAATAAAAAATAAATAAATAAATAAATAAATAAATAAAATAAAAAGTAAAAAGGGCTGGGGGTGTACGTAGCTCAGTGATAGAATGCCCCTGGGTTTAATCCCTTGGACCACTCTCCCCCCCCAAAAAAAACACCCAGAAAACTCTATACTGTTATTCTCCCTGCTCCAAATTTTATACTGTTGACGTCACACTTCACATCATTTTATTTTGTTTATCCATTAACAGCACGTGCTTTTAGTATTTACACTGCACTATTTAGCTGTCAGACACAGGTCATTAGCTAGATTCTTCTTATAGACTAAAAGCAACTTAATGAGCATTTTTCGAAACTCATGTATGTCAGTTGCTAATGGGCTTTTCTCTTTTCCATACCACCATCATGCTTTTAAGGTGTCCTAATAAGTACTAGCCATTAGGACCTCACTTGGTGCCTTGCTGCTCAGCTGTGTTACAGCACGGTTAGATAAGGCTTTAGAGGTCAGAAGGAGTGAAAAGCATTCCAGTGTTTGTTTATGAACACTAATATCTGCTTCTCAATCTAGGACTGATGGTATTTTGGTTTAAATACTTTTGTGGCAAAATTCATCTTCAAATATTTTCACTATACAAATATATTTTCACACACACAGTTTTGAATAATACTGACTCAAAATAGAAATATGAAGTTGAATGACTACTTTATTTGCATATTCTGCCGTTTTGGATTTCCTTCTCCTTCCTGTGGTCTCTGCACTTGTCTCCATCTTTGCCACGTCTGTCTAGCACTTTCAAAGGTAGGAGTGGAAGTAGGCAGCAGTACAAAAGCCCTGGAAGCAGAGCATGCTGGATAGGAACAGAACTTGACAGAGCCTTTACAAATAAAACAACCAAAGAGTCTGTCTGTACTCATTGTGAGCATAATTGTAGCTTCAACCCATCTGTAATGCTTATGACTCATCTACAAAATTGTACTTTCACATCACAAAATAGAAAGAACCAGCTAATTCACAAGGATAGAGTACAGAGCCAAGTCAAAACAAGGATGAAACTCTCATTGGTCTTATCTCAAATGCAGAATAAGTGACACTCAGCATAGGCCGGCTTCATTCAATGATGGACTCCTGTAATATGCTGCTCTCAGAATATGTACAGGTTTTATAATTCCACATTACAAACATGCTTCTTGTTTCCCATGGTTAGAAGACAGCTTCACTTCCAGTAAAGAAACTTGTATTATGATGTAATTATACAAAAAGTATCTTATTTACATGAAGATTGGTAGATTCTGATTTGATCAAGTACAAGAAATTACTAAATGACTTTTCAGTTGAATCCTTTCTTGGTTAAGGAGAAAACAGGAAAAAGTTAAAAGGACCAAAAGTTGTAGAATACATTCATTATTTACCTCTAAGCAAGTTGCCCATAAGACACCAAAACCCATCAATTAAAATTTTTTGGTCTTTATCTCTTTTTAGAAAGCGCCAGAAAAAAACAAGAAGGTATTGTTGGCAGTTCTCGGGTGTGTTTTGCACAGCACACCCCATCTCTTCCAGCAGAAAGCCCACGGCCACTGAAACTTCGAAGCATCCTGGACATGAGCCCTTTCACAGTGACAGACCACACCCCAATGGAGATTGTGGTGGATATCTTCCGGAAGCTGGGGCTGAGGCAGTGCCTTGTAACTCACAACGGGTAAGTGTGGCACCATAGAAATCAATCCACTTGCTAGATTTTATGATCCTCTTTAGTGGAATCCTTTTAGGGGAGAGTGTGAATCAGTTTCCAAATGGAAAAGTCTGTGACTTAGTATGGTTATAAATACAGTGTCAGTCGATTAAGTTTCACAGTTACCAAAGAGTAAGAAAGATGTCAAGTGTCTGCTCTTTGCCAAAAAACATAAAGTAGCATTTGTCAAAGTTGGGAGAGAAGTGCTGAAGCGTCTCCTACAGGAGCTTATGTGTTTCCTTTCCTAGAGGAATAGTGTACCTAGCCTGTGTGGAACACTGCAAACACATATTTTCTCTTTGAATTTCATTTTTAACACATAGATTTTTAGTGTAATTATAACTTTAGAGATAGTTTGCTATTTATTCTTTCAGCCAATATTTGATTTATCATGCAATGAGGGAAAGAACATACAAATAAAACTTATAAATTAGCTAAAAATTTTCTTTAACGAATGCTCTGTTGATTCTTTTCCATCTTCTCCATCCACAAATCTTGTACGTAATGACAAACACTCATGTATTTACAATGCGTACATTGGTCATTTAATTTTCTGCCTTCTGTGCACAAGCTGCCAGTGATTGTCCATGATGGGAACTTAGGAAAGTGACCTATCAAAGGGCGCTGGAGACTTGGAGCACAGGACGCGTGGGCAAACACCCCTACTTCCTCACCTCTGCTCCCGCTTTCCCTGCACCTGGGACCTTTCCTTTCCGCGCCTTCTTTCTTTCTTTAGGCTTCGTTATTTCCATGTATTACTGTCCTTATTGAAATTCTAAAGAACAGGGTTTTATCTGAAAGCAGATCATAGGAAGGGGAAGCGAAGGTATTCTAGGATTATATATAAACTGAGTGGCTACCCCAAACAGTGTGACTCTCGTTGAAATATTGTACTCTAAGCGCTTAGAAAATCACAGCAAGCTTTTTAAATTTTCTGCTAAACACATGTATAACAACAGAACATGTGACCTCTGTCTAGAGAAAGGGGGAGAAAGAATAGAAAGGAAGGAAATTAGTTTATCATACACCTTCATGTTTTCTCATTGAGCTTTTCTGGATATCTGCGAGTAGGTATTGGTATCCCCACTTTACAGCTGTAGTAGCGAAGGCTCCAAGAGGTCTAGTGTAAAACCCAGTCTCTTGCTACTGTTTTACATTGTGTGAAGCTTAAAGAGGTTTAATATAAACTCCAGTCTCTTGCTACTATTTTATACTATAATTTACTGATAGCCCATGTCCCCTTTCTTCATAATTTCTTAAACTACTAAAACATTTTCCTGGCCAATACACCAGACCCTATTGGGTTAGGAATATAAAGAGAATTATATTTATATTTAGAGGAATACTATACTATTATAATTATATTTATATGTAATATAAATATCACTGTAAAAGGACTCATGTTAATGATTATTTCTATAAATAGAAAACTGGAGAATTAGATTCATGTTTAGTGTTTTTCACTGTGTTAATTAAATTAACTTCTGGCATATGAAACAAATCATTAAAAGGATAAAGCTCCTGGCCAGGCATGGTGGCACATGCTTGTAATCCCTGTACTTGAGAGGCTGAGACAGGAGGATCACAGGTTTGTGGCCAGCCTCAGCTACTTAAGTGAGGCCCTTTGCAACTTAGTGAGACCCTGTTTCAAAATAAAGAATAAAAAATAGGGCTGGGGGTGAAGCTCAGAGGTAGAATGCCCCTGGGTTCCATCCCCAGTACCAAAAAAAAAAAAAAAAGATAAAGCTCTTAATCAGGGGCAGAGAGTTTAGAATTACTAAATAACACCTGTACTGAGTACAGAAGAGATATGTGTAATAAAAATTACTGTTACTGTTTTCTTTTGGTTAATATTTTATTTAAAATAATGGTACAAAACTTCATTATTTAAAACCTTAATAAATTCTTTTTAAGTGGGGTAACTGGTAACTTCAAAAGCTTTGCTGGTCCTTGGAACCTTCTGATTATTAGATAGCTCAATTGGAACATAAGCTGAATCCTTATAAACTGTTACTTACTTGAGCTGTTCTCTCTACTTGGTACACTTTGTCCTTCTCTGTACTAACAAATATAAATGTTATTCTCATAGTTATGATTAACTGTGACCATAAAGCTGCTACATGGGTTAATTTTCATATTTTACCTTGCTGATTAATTCCCAGGATTTTGGCAGCATAGATATTAGAAAAGTGTTTAATAAAAGAAGTGGGTAGGGGGAATAGAAGTAGCTAATTAAAATTTTATCCAATGGGGTGTGTTTATATGAAAAGTGGGGGAACTTTTTCCTATTGGAATATTTTAATTACCTTGATCGTATTGTCTTATTTCTTCCCTTCACAGAAAACAAATAAATGTACATGGAAAGAAAAGAGATCATTTGGGGAGGTGTCTCTTGGGACGTTATTTTCTTTGAATTATGTAAGAAAGTAGGGTGTTTTATTCTCACTTAAAATTAAGTATCTAAACTCAGAAAAAAAAAATGATGTCTTCTAGTAGAGAGCATGAAGTTCTAGGTATCTGTCAGTGTCTTAAAGTTTATTCTGGGACCGTAAAAGTGGAAAGCAGTTATTTGGGGGAAGTGACAAAACAAATCTGGGACCTTAGATGCAAGGGGTCATAGAATAATACAGAGATGTGAGAGGGAAATGGGTTTGTAAATTTGTAAAGACGTTGGGCGTGGTGGTGCACGCTTGTAATCCCAGTACTTTGGGAGGCGGAGACCTGAGGATCCGGGTTCGCGGCTAGCCTCAGCGCTCGCTCGCTCTCTCTCTCTCTCTCTCTCTCTCTCTACCTGTCTCTCTCTCTCTCTTCCTAGTGAGGCCCTCCGCAACTTCATGAGACCCGGTTTCAAAATAAAGTATAAAAAAATAAGGCTGGGGGTGTAGCGCGGAGGTAGGACGCCCCTGGGTTCAATCCCCGGTACCGCAAAAAAAAAAAAAAATATCAGTGAGATATTGATGTCCCACATTCTGCATTTTAATATAGCAGAACTTCTCCAAATCTTTTTGTTTTTGTGGAACTAGCAAGATGTTAACAGGAGTTACTAAGAAAACATTTTTGACCATATAAGTTTGGAAAGTATTGAATTAAATAGAGTCGAGGTTTCTTTACTGTGAAACTTCTCAGAACTTTTAAAATGTTGATATTCTTTGCTTCCTTATAGGGGGTAGTAGGAAACAGTTTTCTAAACTTATTTGAAAATGCAGCTGTTTTTTCATGGGGCAGAGTGGGTAGAAGAACTCATGGGACTAGTGTTACTTGGAACATAATTTGGGAAATGCTGGTGTGTGCTGTTAATTCTAATGTCCTTACTTGTGAGCTCCAAAAGAGACAGCAGATTATTGTAAACCGAGTCACGCTTTGCATTGACTTTCCGTCCTCTCCCTAAAAGTAATAAAGCAGCAGTGCACCGGCCACATCATTCTCAACCAAACTTCTCTGTTAACTAAAGAGAGAATGGCTCCCTTTTAGGCCTATTACTTTGTAAATATAGAGATTACTTTGTTAAGTGTCTAAATTTGTCACTTGGTTCATATAAATTTGTAATTTTCCTCATTGTGTGCCTTGTGATTTGGCAGTTTACTAATATAAATATAATTGATACCAATTGAAACTTACTTAATTGGATAGAAAGTATGAGAGTTAAACTGATGTTATAGTATCTAATTAATTGCCAAGATTTTCACATTTCCTGACTTCAACCATAAAATCAAATGAATTAATTTTTGTATGTGTGCATGTGGTATTGGGGATTGACCCCAGGGACATAGAGCTCTACCCCTGAGCTGCATCCCCAGCCTTTTTATTTTTCATTTTGAAATGGCTTTGCTAAGTTGCTCAGGCTGCCCTCAAACTTGCTATCCTGCCTCAGCCTCCCAAGTCACCTTTAAAAAAACAAAAACGACCCTGAAACATTTAGTCAAAGAAGAACATCTGTTTAACGATTGAATGTTCATTTTATATAGTGCAGTTTCTGAACTTTTGGGAAGGAGAAGTTGTTCCCATGCTCTGAGAACTTCTTGGTTTATCTTTATTGTTAAGGATGAGTACATTATTCTTAACAAAATAATGAGAAAACATGAGCAGAGAACCTCTTTCAACCTTTCAAATTCTGTACTGTCCTTGCTTCCTCACTGCCAGCCACCATTTTAAGTAACCATTTTTTAAGGGACATATCTGTAAGACCAGACTGCTTTGAAGTCTCCCGGTGACATTTTTCAAGAAGTCAGAATAGAACATTCAAAGACTAACAGGGAAGTTGACTTAACCAGAACACTGAGGAAATGCCTAATTGCCCTGAAGGGTATTTTGCATAGGCTTCAGGAATTTAAAGTCTTTCAAAGCTTTCTTAACTTTTCTTTCCCTTTTTTTTTTTTTTGTGATACTGGGGATTGAACCCAGAGCATTCTACCTCTGAGCTCCACCCCCAGCCCTATTTTATTTTTTATTTTGAAATAGGGTCTTACTAAGTCTCTGAGGCTGACCCAGAACCTGCTATCCTCCTACAAGTACTGGAATTACAAGTGTGCACCACCATGCCTGACTATCTTTTGTATTGCCATGTATTATAAAACCAGTAAGCAGACTTTTGTTTTAATAATTAAAAGCAGTCTAATTAGTTTCAGGTGTCCTTATCATGAGAATTTATATCTGTCACTCCGATATAACAGCAACATGTTAACTGAGAAACAACTGTTGTTTAGAAAAAAAAGGCATAAAGTAAAAGTCATTTTGACCCCTACTCATAAATATGTCTTATTAGCTTTTTTTTTTTTTTTTTTTTTTTTGCGGTACCAGGGATTGAACGCAGGGGCGTTCTACCTCCGCATTACGCCCTTGGCCCTATTTTTTTATACTTTATCTTTGAAACCGGGTCTCACGAAGTTGCAGAGGGCCTCACTGGGGGGGGGGGGGAGAGATCGCGCGCGCGCATACGCGCTGAGGCTGGCCACGAACCCGGATCTTCTGGTCTCCATCTCCCAAAGTACTGGGATTACAAGCGTGCGCCAGCACGCCCGGCCTTATTAGCTTATTTTAAGAAGTGGCATTCAGTCCCTGAAAATTTGGATGTGTTCCTGTTGGTCAGCATTAATTTTTTAGTGAACATTGCCTAAATTTTAGTTCTAAATCATAGTAAAAATCTAAGGGATTTCCTGTCTTCTCACAGGCATTAAAACCAAGCCTTCTTCCACTGCTGATAGATCCGAATGATAGCTACTGTGTTGTGGCATCTTAGAAATTAGAAAAATATTTCCCCCAGAGGAGAGAACACTGAAAATGAATCTGAATTTCAGAGGATAGCTTATAGCTACGTGATAGCTACTATGTTGTGACATCTTAGAAATTAGAAAAATATGTTCCCCTGAGGAGAGAACACTGAAAATGAATCTCTAAATTTCAGAGGTTTATAGCTATGTGTCATTATTTTAGTTTCTTTATTTGCTTTTCTTTTGTAGTCATCTTTATTTTGAATTTTCATAATTTTAATTTTTAATTTGGAAAGGAAAATAACCTATCATATTTAAAAACAGATTGTGTCACTATTGAAAGTAGTAGAATTTATAAAGGGGAACCCAGAATTTTAAATCATTTTCATTTTTATTTTCCTCAGTTTCATGAGAAGCATTCTTATAGTTCATGTTTTTATTTTCTTCCCTCATTCTTTATCATTATGATTGGAACCTCTTTTGATTTAATTTCTCACGCAGTTATTAGCATAATAATCTGTTTCAGGATTGTCTTGGGGATCATCACAAAGAAGAACATTTTAGAGCACCTGGAGCAGCTAACGCAGCACGTGGAGCCCTTGGTGATTAGATGTGTCAGACCCTCACTAGACACCCTAGGAGTCAGGAGGCATGAAACTTGTGAACTGTGCAGTTCTCCCCCAGACACCTGCTCAACAAAAGTGCCCCCATGCTGCCAGTCCTATTTGATCTGATGTCAGTAAGATAAATTTAGATACATACAAAATTTCACTCACAGAAAGTAAGCAGAAGTTAACATCTCTCATCAAAATCATCAGTTACAATTTAAGAACTGCAAACAGTTTGATAGTTGAATGAGGAAATATTATTGGACATGCTTAAAGTAAACATGACAGATCTATTGTAGCGGATTCCCCGGTCTCAGAAGACTCCTGACTGGTTAAAAACGTCTGATTTATCCCCCCAATCCTTTTTCTTTTTTATGTTTCTTAATCTGTGGTAGTCTTGTGGTAAATCTAAGCTCCTAAGTGATTTTGACTGAGCTTAGCAATTAGAATTGCTGACAGTTAAATGGATTTTCAGCGGGCACACTAACTGTAGTGTAATGTGTATACATTTGCGATCATAGCATTAGTTCTTTTTCTGCTGTACCCTGTATACCTTCAAAGTCAGAATGTGTGTCCTGCCATTTCACTAGTGAATTGTACGTGGATCATGTATGTGCCCCTTTTGTATGATGTTTCGAGAATGCTATAAGCAGCTTTTGGGGTCAAATGCATTTGTTTTAACAGGCTTTATGTCCTAGTGGTTTCATGACTATAGATAAATTTTGGATTATCTTACCATATAACAAAAATTGTCTGGCTTTAGCAATTAATGCCTAAAATTATTTTGCCCTGCAATTGTCCCTGTTTGCTTAAGTACACAACTGATTATGTATTCCTGTTGTATGCTAATATTTCACAAGTGTTTCATGCATCCTTTTTTTAAAAACTACTAACCAGAATAATATAGTAGCTACCCATTCATTCTGCTTTCTGCTTCACCTGTAATAATCTTTTAGGACTGCTTCTTGATTTTTCACCTGTTTTTTAATGTAAGCATTAACTCTGAAGACTTTCATAAAAGCACTGTATCTTATTTATTGGGGCCAAAATTAAAAAAAGGAAACAATAAGAAACTTGGGTTGTATTCTTGGGGTTTTGAAGTTTGGGAGTGAAGTTCTGTGTTGACCACTTAATCTGTATTTTATCTCAATTGTATGTGCTTTCATGAAGATTCTGCATACAACTGGGCAATTCTTAAATATTGGTTAATTTTGGTTAAACAAAAAAGTGAAGTCTTGAGGGAATTTGGGTTTTTTTAATTGCTTTCTCAATGTAATGGGAATGAATTTTCCTTCTCAGTTGGGATCGATATCATTTCCCATTCATACATCCTTCCATTTTTTGTTACTTTTTTGTTGGCATACGTAATCAAAACAGCTCCACTTCAACGAGGCATGCAGTCTCAGTGGAAAGGGCCTTATACTATGAGTGACCATGATACTTTTTATATCTAAGGATGGTTGCTGGACAATTTTGTTATCTTTATCATTCAAATACTTTTGAAAATACAAAATCAGGCTGCTTGCTTTGCTCTATTCCTGTCAACAAAAAGGGTTGAGCTATAGATTTAGTTTCTCTTTTCCTTTTCCCTTTTATTTTAATAGCACTCTTCTGTTTATTCCTTTCAGCCGCCTCCTTGGCATTATAACAAAAAAAGATATCCTCCGTCATATGGCCCAGACGGCAAACCAAGACCCCGCTTCAATAATGTTCAACTGAATCCCATCGATGAGGAGAGAGAGGAAGCAGAAGAGGAAGTTCATTTGTTGAATAGCACAACTCTTTAACCCGAGGGAGTCGTCCGCTTTTTTTTCTCCTTTAAAAAGAAAAAGGAAATATCAAAGCCGGGCTTTTGCAACATGGTTTGCAAATCATGCTGGCGGAGTGGATGAATTGTTTGGGGAGGGAAAGGAGAGAGAGGAGTGAGGTGTTTCCTGTCTAATGGAGAGCAGCAAATCAACTACTGTTGTTCTGCACTGGATGCCTTCAGCTGAGGATGCGCCGTGATAGTGCAGGCTCGAGCCACAGCGGATGACACTGGAGTCCTGGAGCACCGGGGCCCTTACTCCAACACTGCAAAGACGTGTTATCAGTCCCTGTTCCGAGAGGGATTACTCTGAATTGAGCCATCTCTAAGACTGCAAGGTCTTGCCCTTTTTTATCAGAACTGTTCTGTTTAATTCATGAATTGTATAGTTAAGCATTACCTTTCTACATTCCAGAAGAGCTTTCATTTCTCTCTCTTTCTCTCTCTCCTGAGCTGTAACAAAGCCTCTTTAAATTGATGTACCCTTTTGAAGCAGTCCTTTCTCATATTGAGATGTACTGTGATTTTACTGAGGTTTCATCACAAGAAGGGAGTGTTTCTTGTGCCATTAACCATGTAGTCTGTACCATCTCTAAAGGCTTGGAACAGTGCACACACACCACATCAAAGGCTGGCCAAACAGGTAAAATCTCAAATGAAGCATGAATGAAATCTCCCAGCTTGTGTGCTGTGTGGTTCAGAATCAAAAACAATGAAACGACTTTAAAGGATAAACCTTTTTCTTTTATTTTTTCCTTTCAGACTTTATGGATTATGTGACCTGGTCTTATGCAAATTTTCTATTTCTAAAACTATGACTATGATATACAAGTGCTGTTCAGCATAATTAAACAAAATGCTGCTACTTTGACAGTAAAGAAGGAAGTATTCTATTTAGCTGTAACTGGAATTAATTGCATGTTAAAAACACTGGAATTTTTTTTTCCTTGAAATTAGATCATTTTTTCCTCAAGATATTTTACTGCTGACACTGAAGATGAAATGTAATTCATAACTTGCACTAAATGTATATTTCTTTTCTTAAAAATTTACCATTCTTATTTATATTTTTATGGATTAAAATTTATAAAATACAGATCAGTTAATATCGCACTTAAATAATTTTACCTTTTTAATGTGATTTTTATAGACTACTTCAGACTTACAAATATGGAGATATGAACAAAGTTTACAAATGGGAGCAAGGGTTTAAAAAGAGGCGGCAGTTGCTTTTCTGATCCAGTGTGTACACAAACCTTCTTCTGATCTTTCACTGCCATCCCTTGGGTTGTATCTTCTGACCTGTCATTTGATCCACAAACTAGAAAGTTGAAAACACTACAAATTACTCAGTAGATTAAAACCAAAAGTATTAACCTTTTTTAAGAAAATCAAACTAAAAAAAATGAACACAATAAAATTACAAAGGTAGCAGTTAAAACGAATCTGAGCATAGCCTATGAATCTTTGGATAGGTCACATCCATATTTGAAGTGTTCAATGATGGTTTGAGTAGCCACACTGCACATTTTTGCAGGATTCATTAAAATATACTAGAGTATTTGGAATTTATGTTTTTGGAAATGTCTGTTTTAATCATGATCTTAATTCACTATTGGCAAACGCAGTTTTCTCAAAGGACTGGCCTAAATATCCTGTGATTATTCATTTTTGATAGGCAAATGAGTTTTTGCAGACAGACATTTTCTGAAACACAACTGGCAATGAGCCATTTTTACATTTTAAAAGTGATTGTTCACTTCCTAATTAACCTGTAAGGTCCGTAAGATCACATAAGACCTGTATGATCTTGAAGACTTGTAAGATCATGAAGCCATATTAGAATGATGATTGAAAGTTCAGCAAAATTTTAGGAATTTAACAAAACATTCTTAGCTGTGCTATCTGCCAAAAATTAGGATTTTGTCCTCATTACTTCCTCCCTTTGGCAAACTTCAAGTTTTATTCATAGCCCCTTCAGAGTTCTTTTAGCTATCCAGAGCGAAATCATTTCTGAATGACAGTTCTGTATGTCTTCAACTTGTCTTAAAGATATTTACAGTGAGGACGGCCCTGCTAAGTATGAACTCCGCGGCATGACTAACGGATGACCTCATTGCTCATCCTGAGTTAAAACCTTCAAGCTCCTTTGAAGATAGTGTCACACATTGAACTGCACATGGATTTTATTTTCCGCGTTTCCCCTTTTGATTCTAGTCCTGCTTTCTTTGCCCATCTTGCGTCAGAGGCTGACATTTCAGGATGGATATTGAAGCGTAAATTTTCTTCTTTGATACATAATTCTATCTCTGGTGTATCTTACTACTGAAATACAGGAAAAGTGCCGTGTTTTTAATGCATTCAGTGGATTTCTTTGGTATTATTAACTCTTTTTTTCCCAATACATCAAGATTTGTCTGCTTTTCAACCAAATGATAAAATAGTAGAGACCATGAAATACATGTGCCTAGCTAATTGGCAAATTGATTGACCAATATATTAAGTACAGCGCCTTATTTGAGTACCCTTTTGGAGAAGGTATGATGAGAATGGGCAAGGGTGTCAGCATCTCTTTATTGTTTTCAGTTTTGGTTCATGAAGAATGCTTGGTTTGTTAATCTGTGATGTTGCCTAGAGCTGTACTTATCTGTTTTTATTTATGCTAGTCTAGTAAAGCTGCATATCATTACAGTAAAAGTGATTACTGTGATGAGTTAATCAGAAAACCTATTAAAATCTATATGACAATGTGTGGTTTGGCCTTTAATTATACCTATGACAGTCCTCCCTCTGTACTGCTGCGCTCACTACGCAGTGTGGGCCAGTATGCCTGGCCCTTGCAGCCTCAACGCTTCTGTCAGGTTACAAAGCCACTTCTGTACTTTGTAAACAAGGAGCCAGAGAAGAGCGGATGCTGGACGGAACGGCAGGAGGAACATGCTACTGTATTAGTCTTAGCACCCCCAGTTGCCAGTGAAAAGTTCCGGTCTGCAGAAAGATACCATTTCAGTTCACTTCCAAAAATGCAATATTTCTAGAAGAAAAATTGTGCTATATGCATGAAGAAAAAAATGGGTAAATTATTTAAATGCTTTTTAAAAGTTACCTTAGAAATATGCTAATAGAACTGCCTTAAAAGAGAGTGGCAAGAAACATTTGCAATATTTCTAGAAGAAAAATTATGCTATATGCATGAAGGAAAAAATGGGTAAAATTATTTAAATGCTTTTTAAAAGTTACCTTAGAAATATGCTAATAGAACTGCCTAAAAAGAGAGTGGTAAGAAACATTTGAGCTGGGAGTGGTGGCACATACTTGTAATCCCAGTACCTGGGAGGCTGAGACAGGAGGATCGCAGGTTCGCGGCCAGCCTCAGCAACTCAACAAGGCCCTCCTCAACTTAATGAGACCCTGTTTCAAAATAAAAAGTAAAATAGGGCTGGGAGTGTAGCTCAGAGATAGAATGCCCCTGGGTTCAATCCTCAGTACCACAAAGAAAAAAAAAAACATTTGAATGAAATTTCAGGAGTCTTCTAATATTAAATGTTCAGTAAAAAGGAAAACACTAACAGTCCAGAGAAAATCTTGTATCATTTTTTTATTTGTCTATTCACTGTTTATTGAATTTACTGTGTGCCTGGAATGCTGGATGCGCATCGATCCTGCCACATTCTCATCTCAAACTTCCACCACTTCCCTCATCCTCAATTTCACTGAGAAAACAGAAGCAATCAAAATAACTTCAAATAAGATCTCAGAACCCATTATACTCTGCCTTTCTGTATTTCTATGTCCTACTGTGAGTCCAGGATCCCAAGAGAGGAAGGCACTATTCTATGTTCTTGGAGTTTCCGTTCCAGTAGGAAAAACATATATGTCAGATGGTGACAAATATGTTTTTCAGCAAATTGTTAAAAAATGATTCCTATGTACCACACACTATTATAAGCGTACAAAATCAGGCAAAACCCCCATCCTAATGAATTATAGGGTATGGTCAGGTTGAAAAATTGGAGTACTAGAAGAAAGGAGATGAGAAGGTGGGTGCTGATGTTAAGTGGAATGCTTGGATCAAGAGTAGGGAGGTTTTCATTATTGGTACCGACAAGGTACTAGTTTGCCAAATCCTAGTCTAGATATTGAAAGAGTAAGTCAAGGAACTGAGAGGTCAGGGTATTGGCGGGATCATCTACATCAATCTGGAGAATTATAGCAGTAGTTTGGACAGAATGACGTTAAGCCAGTAAGGTCAGTGTTTGAGCTAGTGCTGGGGTCTTGTGTCATTGCCAAGTACTTTATATTGCATCTCCCAGGTCATTTTATAGCTTTCATTTGTTCTTGGGTGTATCATTCCACTTATCTGTTTGGAAGGCTCTATAGCAATTCCATTATTGAGTTCCAAGAGGTTCACTTAAGTTGGGTAATGAATTCCTGTTCAATCTTGATTGGGTCAAAGTGCTTCATTCATCACTTAAGACACTTAAAGGTGTCTATCACCTTAGACACTTAAAGGTGTGTTCTTAGAACAGAGGTAGATAAGTGCCCTTTGGAAGCTGTTATAGCCATTGAGTGGCCAGATAGGTAGATAAAAATATTTAGTAAACTGAATTTAAAAGGACTATGCCCTTAGTGCAAGAAAAAGGTAAGAAAGGAAGTTTGGTATTCTTTCTCTTTAATGAAAAAAATGTTCATTAGCTGGAAGATCAGTACCTCCTGAAACATGTCACTAGCCCTCTGACAACTGGTTGGAGTTTGAGACTGTAAGTCCCCATTTCTTGTTATTGACCTCTGGAAACCTTATTGAACTATATTCTCCAAATTATAACTGCCATATTCTTGGCATTAGTGACCAGCGTTGGTTCTGATATACCAAGATACACATTCTGAAGATATATATTCCTGTTAGGTTTTTGTAAGGCATAGATGAAAAGTTAATCCTTCCCTTTTGCTTGTTCCTTGATAAATCTTTTTACAATCCATATTATTGATCACAAGGCACGTAGAAAACATCTTACAAACTCCAATTTAAGACTGGTAGATGACTGGCAAAATTAAGAAACTCTAATATTTCTAATTTGGTATTTCTAGTTAATAGGAAATACTTGAATTTGGATAATCACTATTTTATAAACATTAATATTGGGGACAGTGTTAAGAAGCATCTTAGAAATCAAAGAAATCTAAAGTAAAAAGCTCAAGAGTTTCTACAATGTTTGATTATTTAAGACCAGGTGATCTGGTCACCTAATCAAAGAATGTGTTAGCTGTTACTGTGATGTTTTAATATAAACATTAACAGTGAATTCAGATGGGTCCCGGGCCTGAAATGTAACTGAAATGGCAGATTCACCTCTGCCATTTGTAAAATACACACCATACCCTGAAGGCTTATAGCTTGCTGGGTGCGATAGCACCCACCTGCAATCCCAGCTACTTGGGAGGTTAAGGCAAAACAATCACAAGTTCCAGGCCAGCCTGGGCAACTTAGTGAGACCCTATCTCAAAAACAAAATTTTAAAAAGGGCCGAGTGTAGCTTGGTATGCACAAAGCCTTAGGTTCAACACCCAGAACTACAAAAATACATAAATAAGCTGATAGCCTAGTTGGGGAGATGAGACTTGGTCCTGTTATTTAAAATCCTAACCATAATTGTTCTTTTAACAGTGTACTTAGAGAAAAAGAGTGTACTTCAAAACTGTTTTAAGGAGACAGCTCACAGAGTAAGAACTTTGGAGAACTACTGACTATTCAACAAAAGTCCTTGGTTTTTCTTGTGGTACTGGGGATTGAACCCAGGGGCACTCTACCTCCGAGCTACAGCCCCCTGCCCTATTTATTTTTATTTTGAAACAGGGCCTTGCTAGGTTAATGGGAGGCTATTTACTGAGCCTGTCCTCAAACCTGCAATCCTCCTGTCTCAGCCTCCCAAGTACTGGGATTACAAGCATGCACCACCACATCTGGCTAACAAAAGTCCTTTGGGTAAGTCAGCAGGGGTTAACCTAGACGACCTAAGAGCTTTTCTATCTTGAATTTCATATGAAGGTGGAAAAGGTTATGTATGGTCTATTTAGTCTAATCTGCAAAGTTTGCTATTTTGTATTTTATGCCTTGCTCTTAGCTTAAAGGGAAGGACATCCTGTCAAACTTAAGGAGAATCCGAGTCTGGTAAAATACAACTACAGATTTGTACTAGAAATGTAATAGTTTGAGGTGGAAAACTGTAATAGCATATGATTAATACACTACTATAATATTTACTGTATCAATATAATATGCTATATTGATTAGTAAATCACAGACCGAGTCAAAAAAGAATTGTTTTAAAGACCAAACTTAATAGGAAAACTGGATTCCTTGTTGGGAGAATACAAGAGTTACCTGGAGAAAATGTTAAAATGTAGTTTTGGTAGGCCTGGGGCCAGGCACTCTAGAATCTAAAGTACTGGTTACCATGTCATGAGTTTCTGTGTAAGTTTACTTCTCCTGTGCCCCTTCTTACCTCCATAAACCCAATCCTTAAAGCTGTAGCTATTATTAACTCAAGGCTCAGAAGAAACAAATTCGTACTTGCCCATACAGTAAATACAGTGTCTCTTATGTGAAATTCTTGGGACCAGAAGTGCTTCAGGTTTCAGTTTTTCAGATTTTGGAATATTTGCATAGACTCAGCCAGTTGAATACCTCAAATCTAAAAACCACGATGTTCCAAAATTCAAAAAATTTTCAGCATCATGTTGGCACTCAAGAAATTTCAGATTTTGTAGTTTTAGATTATGGATGCTCAACCTGTACTGAAACAGAGGATCTCCTGGAAGCAATAGTGACTTCTTGTGACATTCAGAGGACAACTAGCTGTCTTGCCAAAAGTGATTAGGGTGTCACTAATTAGATGACTTGACTGCTATTTATTTGCACATGAAAGAAAAGCAGGCCAGAAGAGCCTTAGGAAAGTTTTAGTAAATTTTTCCATCACTTTATTTTTTTATTCTTAAAAAAAACACAAGTTTTATACTAATGTTTTAAAATACTGGACACCAAACAAAGCAAATTCTCATACTGCAAGTTGGTCTATGTTCTCTTTACTTCTGTTTGCCAGATGATCTTCAATAATTTCTGCAAACAGATTCCTCTTCAACAGATTATATGCAAGAGGTAAAAGCTGGCCAGCTACTTTATGGAAATACTGAAAAACAAAAGAACACAACATTAAGTGGAGAACACAGCAGATGCCCTAATGGGCACCAGAAAATACATCGAAAAAGCACTCGTTGACAAAGCCTGTTTCCAAAATCATGTTAGCTACTCTCTCAATTAGTAAACACTGAATTTTGGGACAGGCACCTGGTGTTTTATCCTAGAGGCAATTGTGTATGTCTAAAAAACCAATGGCATATCTTGATGGAAATTCAGAAGAAAACCAAGGTAAAAATTTAAGTATCTTTTTTTTTTTTTGTGGTACCGGGGATTGAACCCAGGGGCGTTCTACCTCCGCGCTACACCCCCGGCCCTATTTTTTTATACTTTATTTTGGAACCGGGTCTCAACGAAGTTGCGGAGGGCCTCACTAGGGGGAGAGAGAGAGAGAGAGAGAGAGAGAGAGAGAGAGAGGGAGGGAGAGGGAGAGAGGGAGAGAGAGAGAGAGAGAGAGCTGAGGCTGGCCGCGAACCCGGATCCTCTGGTCTCCGCCTCCCAAAGTACTGGGATTGCAAGCGTGCGCCACCACGCCCGGCTAAATTTAAGTATCTTAGTCCCTTAGATTTTATCAACTATTTTCTGTTGTAAATGGTGCCCTCAAATAGTTTTTCCTTCTATTCAGTGTACTCAAGTCAAGATAATAAGCTTTATTTTCCTGGTACTAGGGATTGAACCCAGGAGAATTCTATCTCCAAGCTACCCCCCCAAGCTGTATTTTTAAATTTTGAAACAGGGTCTCATTAAGGTGCTGAGGGTCTCACTAAGTTGCTGAGGCTGGCCGTGAACCTGTGTTCTTCCTGTCTCAGCCCAAGTGCTGGGATTACAGAATGCCTGGCTCACGTTCCCCTTATCCTCAAATTCCTTCTCTCTCCCACTTCTACTACGTAACCACTCCTGTTAAGAGTTACACCTTTAGGTTTATTGAACAATTTTGCAGTACTGCTTTTACATTGCTAGTAGAAAAATTTGCAATGCCAAATTATTTTTGTTAAATAGTAAATATTTAGCATGTGAAGTATGGTCAAGTACTGTGCTATACTTTTCCATTACTCCTAACATTTTCATAACAATCAAATTTGCTATTTAGCTGGTTCACATCTTACGGCTCTATTTATGGCTAGGTCCTTTCTGGCAGATTAAGCACTATGCTGATTGGTCAATGATTGTGTGATTCTAGCTGTAAAAAACATTTTGATTACTTACTGAAAACCATGTATGAGGTAGGCAGAGAAAGGCAATATAATATGGTTTACAGCAGGGTTCTCAGAATACATCCCCCTGAACAGTGGCATCAACTTCTCCTGGCAACTTGTAAGAAATGCAAATTCTCAGGACCTACCCAAGAACCCAATCAAGCTTAGGGGAGGGCAGGGGGAGCACTGGTCTGTTTCGACAAGCCCTCCTGATGATTCTGAGGCATGCTATCATCAGAGAGCTGTGGGTTCAGCCTTGCTCCTCAGCATGGTCTGTAGAGCAGCAGCATTACCATCACCTGTCAGAAATGCAGCCTCGGGTCTCATCCCAGACCTGCTCAGATACAGTTCGCATTTTGATGTATCTGCAGGTGATTCACTAGCACTTTACAGCTTGGGAATTGCTGTCTTAGACACTAACTCTGGAACCAGACTGCCTGTGTGAACCTGGGCAAGAAGCTTTACCTCTCTGGGACTCGTTATGAAGTAGCTGGGGAAGATGAGTGGAAACCAGGTTAGCCCCAGAAGCATGTTGTAGCCACTGCACCTTACTGCCTTGTAGACCTTGAGGAAAATACAGTTGACTAAGCACTGACTTAGCTATTAAGTAACTTTTCTTATTTAATGAGCAAATAATGATAGACTACCATCTCCTATATTTTTATTTAACTTAAGGAATATTTAAAAATAGTATTTGCCTAAGAATTCAAGCACGCTAGCAGATTGTCCACAATAGAAATGAAATGGAACCAAAGGAAAGCTGTGCACATGCCCCGCATATACATACACATGTCCAGCTAAATGGCATACCCCATGATATGCCTAGCAGGCAAGCTGACGTCAGTGTGAACCTGAAAGAAATCATCTAGGTTATCTACCTTCACCAGAACACTGGATGGATTAAAAAAATAGTTTTAGAACATCTGCTTAAAAATCTCTTCAAAAGGTTCATTTGAAATACAAGCAGAGTCCAACCCTGCGGATGCTGGAACCTGGGGACACAGACGTGCACACATGCGTGTGTCTATGTGGTGGTGGGCGGGAGGCAGCGCTCTACTCACGTGTGAACCGTAGCAAAAGAGGTCCATGCCCAGCTCAAGCCCCATGCCGTAATCACATTCATCATTAGCAAACTGCACAAAAGTCATCATTTCCTGAATGGGTGCAAAGGCTTTCAGTCTCTCCTCGTCACTCGCAGCCTCAACAATTGTCTTGCAGATCCTCTTGAGGTCAGCTGAAAGAACGCGTGACAGGAAGAGATCATCTGTAGCATCAAGATCATAAGCATCTTTAAAGGTAAAGACGGTGACTGGGGTTTTTCCTCATATGACTTCATACTGGCCCAGTTGATGCCACCTTAATCATCTGCCATGGTTCAATTTAGAATGGCAATTTTATAATTTTTCTCTACTTAGGATTCAAACATAAAAATGGCTTAACAGAAAAGATTTCTTGTGTTAACTAAGTGCGACTATTTCACGGTGGAGTTAGTGTAATCATGACTTTATATAAGCTTTCAAAGGGACTCTAATGACAATAGAGAACCCTCAGTGGTGCAAGGGAAGGGGTACAAGGGAAGGGGAAGGGCAAGAAAGAAGTGAACCTATGGAATTACTATCATAAACAATGTGTACATATGAGATTACACCAACATCATTCTCAGTGCTACATGTGAGGGGGGAGGCGGGGGGGAGGGACACCAAGAGCTGTGTGCATGTATGTTAACACCAAACTGATCCTCATTGTGATGTGAGACTACAATGCACCAATAAAAACATAAAAAAAAAGAATTTCTCATAGAAAAAAAAGATATTTAGTAGGCTACTCGAGGAATCAGCAAACTTTGGCTAAGCTGGGCTCATTTCATTTCTAGTTGCTCTTGAACTAGGAATGTTTTTGCCATTTTATGTGGTTGGAAAACAAAACAAATAACCAAAACAGGAACATGCAGCAGAGACTGTATGCAGGCCACAAGTATAAAACATCTGCTATAAGCCAGGCGTGGTGACGCATGCTTGTAATCCCAGTACTTGGGAGGCTGAGACTGGAAGATCCGGGTTCGCGGCCAGTCTCAGCTACTTAGTGAGGTCCTCTGCAACTTAGTGAGGCCCTGTTTCAAAAAATAAAGAATAAAAAATAGGGCTGGAGGTGTAGCTCAGAGGTAGAATGCCCCTGGGTTCAATCCCCAGTACCTCAAAAAAGAAAAAAAATTAAATAATTTTAAATAAGCTTCATGACTTTTTTCTTCCTTCTTCAGAAAAATCAGTGCCAATCATTTCAAGGAACAAATGAGGCTTCCTCTAAAACCCTCCTTCCCTAAGAAGGGAAAATAAGTAGTTCCTTCCTGTACCCTTAAGGTATAGCCAACTGACTGGACCCTTTGAATCTCTCAGTACAGTGCTCCAGACAGTCTCTACAAATCAATTAGGGTTGGTATGGAAGTAAACACCTATTTGTTTTCTCTTAGCAAATAATTTAAAGCTTAACAGTTTCTGGTATCATATTTTCAATCTTTGTCCCTGGCAAATAACATGGGCTGGAAAAGAGTAAGCAACTTGTAAGAATTACTGAGGTAGAAAAATACTGAAGAAGAGAGATGAAAATATTTGGCTCACCATCAATGTGAGAAAAAAAAATGTTCTTCCACTGATAAGACATTCTTTAGAAGCTCAATCTTAATTTAAATCTTCTTGTAGATAATTAACTGATAAAAAATGAAGCCTTAAAGCCGGGCGTGGTGGTGCACGCTTGTAATCCCAGTACTTTGGGAGGCGGAGACCGGAGGATCCGGGTTCGCGGCCAGCCTCAGCTCGCTTGCTCTCTCTCTCTCTCTGTCTCTGTCTCTCTCTCTCTCTACTTAGTGAGGCCCTCCACAACTTCATGAGACCCAGTCTCAAAATAAAGTATAAAAAATAGGGCCAGGGGTGTAGCGTGGAAGTAGAAATGTTACTAATAAACACACTCAATTTAATGACTTGGGTGTTCTAGACTTCTCACTATACCCTGTCACTACCACCAACTGGAATACTTAAGCTAAGCCACAGTGGTTTTTTCTAAGTAAAAGGCAACTAGGTAAGCAATTATTCTCACTTTGGGTTAAATAGTATACACTCTACAATGAGAAAAGGCCAAATCCATTTTGTATTTCTCCTGGACACAATGATGTGTCCCCTATGTTTTCTCTGAAGCCAGGGATAATCGGTCTCTAGTGGGGAGGGCGTGTGGGTCCTAGCTCCTGTTGTACCGTCCTCTGCACTTCTGCCTGTCTGCTCACTAGTCCACCCACAGCTTTAGAGAGAGTCATTACCAGCTCATCTGGGAAAGGTTAAGAACACTTGCTACAGAGATAGGAGCAGTCAAAAGCTTTAAGGGTAATGGGTGTTAAAATTGTAGTGCCCTGGAGTAAAGCTTGTTGTCTTACCCTATTTGTGGTTCTGGAGTTTTATGTTCAAGCCTAATATTTTAGGCATTAGGTCCTTCTGTGGTTTGTTCTTGAATGGGAAATAGAAACACATAACATTAAGGATCTAACAACTCCTTGTTCGTGCCAAGTGTTGCTTGCCAGAAGGTATAACTGGCAGTTTGTTAATGTATGACAGTAATCTGCAAATCACAATTAAGTTTGTCCTAACCAATATCCTTGTTGAACCTTATCCTACAATAAATATTTTAACCTGGTTCTGAATAGCTCAAAAAAAGTCATCTAAACAACAGGTTAAATCTTTAAACTCTTGCATAACTAGCATATGTTGAGTACTATATGGCAAGCATTGTGCTAACCATTTTATATATTCTTGTATCCCAAATACTCCTGTGAAGTATCATCAATCTCATTTTACAGATGAAAAAGATTTATTGAGGTTAAAAAATCAGAGCCGGGCGTGGTGGCGCATGCTTGTAATCCCAGTACTTTGGGAGGCGGAGACCGGAGGATCCGGGTTCGCGGCCAGCCTCAGCTCTCTCTCTCTC